>JAYRBW010057258.1:0-10910 GCA_036023295.1 Invenusta paracnida | reverse complement strand
TATAATAGTGAGTGTAAAACTTCTATCATTACACTCATTAGTGAGTGTAGATTTATAACGTTACTATCATAATGACTATCATTACATTCATGCTTTTTTGATACATTCATTGAAAATGGAATGATCATAGTAAAGGTGAAGTACGTGATATCTCTTATTTCAGAGTGATATCATTGTTTTGTGCGTGATTTCATTGTTTTAAGCGTGATATCATTCATGACCCTTTGGTCTGCCATATGTATTATATAAATTTTAACATTTTTTTATATTCTCGTAATTACATAGTTGAATTTTTATATATTTTAAAGTGTTAAGCAATTTTTGCACAATGTATACTTAATTGCAATCTGATATTATATTAGTCATATGAAAACAGCATAATTAAATATTTTTATTTTCAAATGTTACACACAAATGTTACACCGCATGACGATATGCTGTGAACTACAAAAATGTATGCAACTAAGTTAAATATGAACTTATAAAATTAAATTATTAATGAAAAAATATGTATATGTATCTAGAAGTGTTATGCATAAGTATATATAAATGCACTTATATTATGCACTTATCCGGAGTGTAAATTAATTATCTATGATTTAATGATCAAATAGTTTATTGTTTCATGTAAGTAATTGATATTACTTTAACGTTTATAGTAAATTGTTGAATAAAGAATTGTTCAACAATTTTGCTTTTAGAAAATGTGCATATATATATGCATAAAAATTCAAACATCAACTTTTAAAATAAATTGTAGTATAAATGATATCTTTCAAGTGATAGTATCTTATATTTTAAGTGAAGCATTAGATACTATAATCATATTCTTAGTTATTTATTAACATTTCTGTAATCTAGGCGTTGATTGATAATATTAATGTTAGAATAACAAATTACGGTTTTAGTCAATTACATTCGTCAAATAATTTGTTTTGTGACAAAATATAAACTTAAAATTCTGAAATGTAATTTCTGTTCAGTGACATCTTTAATCTATACTTGTATCTGCTTAATTATAGCCTGTGGACACCCAAAATGTGTAATTACAGGATGAAGGGCTGTATTTAACTCTCCATAAATCTCCTTCTATTGCGATAAACAGGCCTTGTAATTATACATAACATGCCTTCTGGAAATGCTGAAATGTCGCCTTTATTCTTTAATTTTTATTGCAATCAAATTTTTATTACAAAATTTGTTCAAAGAAAAGGAATTTAATTTTATACTTTATTGTCTGTCGTACGTTACGTTTTATTGTATCTTTACCTTTTTTGCATATATGTATGCCGATATATTTAAATGTACCTAATTATTTTAATAAGACTATATAACGAATATTCCACAGTTGAACTTTTTGAAAAATTTATTAAAAACTTCTAATCTAAAAATAATATTATAATAGGCTTTAATAATTTGATACCTATAGATCCGAACATATTTATTAAAATGTGATAATACCTAGTTAAAAAGTCATGGCCGATATATTTCATGGAATTTTCCCCATATTTACTTCAATGACTAAGTGTATATTATGCGACCAATTGCAGTTTGACATTATTTTTTCCGAAATGATAAGGCACCGGTGATGTTGTTTTATTGATGGTAGTAGTGACTTTAAAAATAATTTCTCATTATTTTTGAGTAAATCACAGTATTAGGGTGGAATGCGAAAACTGGTCTAAATTGACGAGCTCCTCCAAAGTACTAAAGAGCTTCTCAAAACAATTGCTAAATTATTAAAAACAAAACAAATCTTCTTGACATAAAAATAAAAGCGAGTTTAAAACCTCTAAGTCCAGTTAGTTCATTTGCAACAAGTTGTTCTTACTATTATTTCATATTTTATATAATTATATTCAAGTTGGAGGAGCTCATCAAGAATAGAAGTAGCTCCTCAAGTTAGGACGACTTTCGCCTTCCACAGTTGGGATATTAGTGATATTTTTTGAAATGAAATACTACTTCAGAATACATTATTAATAGTATTGCTCGTTTCAAAAGGTGTATTAATTTGATGTCTCAATCTTTTAGTATAAGCCATCAAAATATATAGTGTGGCATTCTTTGAAATGAGGTGAGTATATCATATTCATATCTTGAAGTGTCTAGACTTTATTTTGCATTACGCATTACGTCTTGTGCTATATAGAAAATATTTAACTATTTTTATTTAAATTTGTTCGTCTACACAGAAGAGTTGAAAGAAGTTCAAAGTAAACTGAGCACCGTATGCGAGGATTTCGTGTCGGAAGAGTGCGCGAAACGTTGGCTTGCACGATTCAACTTCTTCTATCAGCAGAAGCAAACGATCTTGGTGCGAGCGAGCTTTCTCTACGAAACGGATATGACCTCGGCGCATAAACGCCTAGTAAGTCCGACTCATTGCTTGGTATTATACTGAAACAACCAGTAAGATATACATATTATATTATTCATTATAAATATTTTTTATTTTCATCTTTTCAAAAGTTTTTGTCTCGGTTAATTTACTCAACGCGCCAAAATGATTAGCAAAGAATGATATTTGCGATATTGATAAATCTTTGCAAACATAAATCTTCCACCTATACAATGATGTGCTTCAAATAGGGATGACTAATATAGTCTTGGGTATACTATAATAGAAAACATAAATTTATCATTTCAATTAACCATTATAGTAAGATGAATTTTGTTGCGCTGTATTTTGCCATTCCTTTTATTTTATTTTGCCATCTGTTATAATAGCATTAGTTCAACTCAGTAGAATTTGTACTAATTTTATTTTGTACCCATTCAGTCTTTCTATATGACATATTTAATTCCTTCTAAATGTTATTATATATTGTTATTTTTGTCTAAAATATTAGTTACTATTATATGTTACTATTCGTTTAAAAAGCATTACTTTCAAGGGGACTATACTTTATGGCTCTTTCTATCAACGGGTCTTTACCATTGTATTGTGTCATAGGATATTTGGAATAGTTAAAAATCTAAATCTAAAAATTTTACCATATCATTGAAAGAAAACTATAAAATACACTACTAAAACTTTTGAATGTGAGAAATTAAATTAATTCTTTTAATTAATCAGATTTCTCTTATCGATTATTCAGAAAACTATATTTCCGTAAAAGTATGTAGGTATACAAAACTTTTGCTTTTCGTACAAATTTACTTTTATGTTTAGAAAATTTATTTGAATAAATTATAATTTAAATTACAATTTTCTTTTTACTTACACACATATATTATACCTAAATATCAGTTAAATTGTTTTAATGTTACGCGTTTTAAGATATTTTTACGAATGTTTGTAGAAACTCATTAATTTAGAATTTTAAAAGGCCAATGTAATCGTCTTGATCAGTTTTTAGACAGCGTAGTTTCCAATTTTTTTAGAATCTGACTATTTTCCTTTTCCTCAAGGAAGCCATTATATGGTTTAACGATAAAGAAGGGATGGGTACTACCAAATAGATAGATGGGAAACCATTACTATGTAATGGCATATTTATATTATAGATTTTTGTCTGTGCCATTAATCTGTAGCGATTATGTGATTGATTGATTTTTGATAGCATAAAAATCAATACTGTTTAATATCTATTTAAGATACATTATGTTTATATATTTTATTGGTAACTTTTAATAAAATATAAAATTTGCTTCAGACATAAATATTTAGGAAATAGAATATTAAACTTTGTTTTAGTTGACTATATCTTTACAATCATAGAGTACTTAACCATACAGTGATTTGAACTTTTACAATTTCATAAAATATGTACCTACATTGCGCTGTCATTTTTTTCAATAAAAAAAAATTTAATTTTAGTTAATGTATGTAAACTAAAAGCTGAATTAAATATCTGTTTTATTAATTTTAAGAGATTTTAAAATATATTTATATTTGAAAACTTTTAATATACCTACATACATTGTCTGTAAAATATAACTCATTATAATTATATATATAAAAACTATTTTACTACATAAACGGTTTCATTGCTGTGACTTTTAAAAACATAATTTTGCAAGAACTTTTGTGTAACTTAATAGGAACTCATTAAACTGCTTAAATAATAAGTGGAAACTCTGTGTATAATTACTCTATTATGTTTACAATAATTGCAATGTATATAAATAACTAAATTAGAATTTAACTACGATATAAGATAATCTTATAAAATAATGTTTTAAATTATTTAAGAGAAAGGATACTTTATATGACCTTAAATATAAGGTACAAATATTCTTAAATATTTAATATTTGCATTTCAAAGAATTATTTGGACAAGAAGCCTCAATACCTACTCTTAAAAATAACCATAGCAGATGTACAGCAGTAAATTATATATTTTGTATGATAAAAGCCATCCTTTAAATATTCCCATAAAGACCTAAGAAGACTTAGTAATTGACTCTGTAAGGTATTTAAATAGAAGAAAAAATCTGAAATTATATAGAATTATTGCTAAAATATAATACTATAAGACTTATATTCTGTTACTCGGTATCTTTCATAAAATAATTTAAACAATATTTAGAAAGTTTGAATATATATGAACTAATATACATTATATAGGTGAGAAAAGCAGCGGGAAATAATCATGTAAGCAAAATTAATTATCACATCGCAAAACAAAGAAACTTTAACTATTATTTATTTGTTCCATTACAAAGTCAAAATGTATTATATTCTCGTCTGGTTAAATTGAATGAAACTGATTGTTCTATCATTGTCAAATATAAAAGAAACTGACAAGTTTTAGATATTTTACAATATCTAATTGTATTATTTTGCTTAACTTTTAATTTGTATTTATGTTCTCAATTAGTTTTGGCTTATTTGAAATGAATGTAATGAATAGGTGAAAAAGATTAGAGGTGAAAATAAATATTTATATTCATTGCTTTTGTTCAAACTGTCACTAACTATTAAAAAAAAATTACTCCTTATATATTATATTTTAGATAAATATCTAAATGTAATTTACACAAACATATTCAAATGTTCAAATTTTAACATTTTTTTATAAGACTTGGCAAAACTTTATTTCGTTAAAATTTTGCTTAATCGTTTCCCGTGATATTTTTGATTTTTCAGATTGATAAACGAAAAACAGAAATGGACGACTTCCTGACATTTTGCGAGAATTTTGCTAAAAAATTCAAACGAGATAACTTTTCAAAAGAGACCAACATGATATTTAAAAACATTTTAAGTACTGACTCCATACAGAACCCAAAGGATCGAAGGTAAAGATTTTTATGTGTAATTCTAATTTAGATTATTATTTTTTGTATATTATGTCTGAATTAAACAAATTACATAATAACTCTACGCATTTTAGAAATAACTTCTCTTTATATGTTTATGATAGGTTGTCCATAGTATAAAAATATGTTCACCGAATAATGCTATAACCAAAATAATAAAATAGCAAGTAATAGCTCATACAATTCGATGTTAACATAATAAGTATATGTATATACATATTTCCATCCCATTACAAATGAAATACATAATAGGTATTGTTTGGATACTAATTAATTCCAGCTGCAATAGTTTTAGAATATTATACTGTGTAGAATTTGTTTATATATGATAAATATCTTAATATCAAGTCTATATTAATCATTTATTTTTATCATGAAATATTTTTGAAATATAAACATATAAACTTAATAGAAACATAATATAAAAAAATGATATAAGGAAATACAGGTTGAATTATGCGTCACATCTTTAAATTTAATCAATCGTTAATATTAATTAACAATTATTTTTACTACATGTTGTGTAGACGCCTTGTGACAATCCAATCGGAATTAGCCTATCTCTATGGTAACGCTACAGCATGCCCTGTCAGCCGAGATGGCGCCTCTGGCAAGTGTTTGACCCCCGGGGAGGCTGGAGTTATCGGAGCTGTCCAATCGGAAAAGGACTACGACCGTTTGATTGATATTTGGACTGCCTGGCGGACAGCAACACGTGAATTACGTGAACCTTTCACTAAGATGGTTCAGCTGAAGAATATTGGAGCCTGGGACAATGGTGTGTATTACAGAAATAAGATATGTGTCTTTATTATATACAATGGCAATTAAAGATGTTAATGTCATTGATTTACTTGCTGGTGTATTTATTTGTTAAGTATTTTTCTATTGATCCATATATATCTTTGTTCAAGCCTAATTTCAAAATGTAAGCCTTAAGAAATTTAATAAGTTATATTTTGACACAATATAGAGTCAACATTTTATATTGAGATCTTCTGATTACAGATCATAAGACAAAGCAATAGTAAATCAAGAGCATATTATACTTTTATTAATATTATGAAACGAAATGCATTAAGTTATAGTTTGAGACTGCATGGATAAAGCCTTCCCCAGTTTTAAAGAATTGATTTTATTTTGAGAGTAATTGCAATGCAATAATCCGTGCATATACTTAATAAGCTGTAAACATGTGATGGTATGTTATTGTTTTAATCAGTTTGTTTATGGATAAAATGACAACTTTATAATTAATTTTTAAAACACGTAGCAGCAATGGCACAATAATTTTTAATATAACTCATATTGCATAATCAAAATCTGAGGGAATACTGGTGGTGTTATTGAAGATATTATAGTGATCTGATAGGTATTCATTGACAAATATTTGGTGTAGCCTTTCTCTAAAATCTCGAAACGAAGAGTTGATATTGGATGTTTGTAACTTACTGTCACCACTGGATTGATGTGCAAATAGGCAATATTTCGAATGACTTTTGTCTATCATTCCCTTCATATACTGGAGGGATCAAATATTTGTATTCGCTCAGTATAGTAAATATTTTATTTATACATTTGTGCCTGGTGGTGATATATTTATATTTAACTTACAGATGTGGGATTACGAATATTTCAACTTTTTGATGTTTTATGATAAATTTAGAGAACAGTGTAGTGGAAATATTTGCTTAAATGGTGATACATATGTTACGGTATGTTGTGGTATGTTAGGCTTGAAAATTAAGTCAACAAGAAGACAATAAAATTATAATTTTCTAAAGAAGAATGAAATAATAATAAGTCATTTTTTATTTCAAGATATCATTGAAAAAATTATGAATTTAAATTTCGTCCATACAGTTTATGAAAAAAATACATCCTGTCATTATCGTAAAAATATTTGACATAAAAGGAACTGTTAGTCAGACCTGTATTATACACTGCAAATTTTAACATGCATATCATTAATATCTGTATACATGCATAAATTCCATTTTTAACATGCATGTTTGCCGCCTCGAGAAAGAGCACATGCATGTTTAATACATTTCTGAAATCCGTATAGAAACATGCATGTTAAAAATAGAATTTATCCATGTGTACAAACCAATATAAAAGACATGCGTGTGCATATCTTAACTAAATCACATGCATATGTAAAATGTAATGTAGAGAATTATTTATTGATGTGATATATTGATTAACAAGTTATAATGATTGACTGTTGCACAAAACTATGATAAATACAGAAAAAACGATATAACTCCATGTAAGCAATTGATATATTAAGTGTATGTTAGTAGATTTTAAGTAGAAGTTTTCACTGAGAAATGTACTTGGAAATATTTTTTTGTTTGATTTATTGTGTGCACAAGGCTCTTTAACAATGGCCCTTTGCAGCAGACGTAAAATAGGCGAAATCTTTTGTCTTAAGTTTTTGAGAATAATATAAAACACGGAACCTGAAAATCTTGTTAAATTAATCTATTTGTAAGCTGGTTGCTTCTCTTATTTGTATTTGTTTAAATTGACTAAATTTAGGTGTATTTCATACACATGAATTGCGTGTATATTTTTGAGAAACTAAATTGTAAGATTTTTAATTACCATTCATAGACATTTGTTTTTAGATAGTCCAAGTTTTTCGTCTACCAAAGATTTAATTACAATACACACGATACATTTTTACTCGTAATGTGTAATGAAAATAAGTCTTGTTAAATTTCTTAAGACTTTCTCATTTGAATGATTTAAATGTCATCATGTTTCTATATGTTATAATAATATATTTTTACGCATACAAATATATAGTAGTTTTTGAGTTATTGAGTACTAATTACTAATTACTAATTACTTATTTATATATTGTTTTAATGGCTATTGTCATTTCGTCAGTAAAAATGTACTTTTATATAAATAAAACTTTCTATGTCTATGGACTTAAGGTGCTCCTGGAACTCAGTATAAGGAACAGATGAAGATCCTTGCTTGACTAGCAGCTGAAGAGGTGTTATATCAGGGTTACGTCTTTTCAACTCAAACTCAAATTAAAATAAAAGTTTATTATGAAATATTTATGTTTTAAGATATATGATTTTACCATTTTTATAAATAAAATATTATTAAGTTTTATTTCCCGAAGAAAAACTAAAGGATTAACTAAATATAGTATATATTTTTGGAATATGAAAATGATTCGTATTTTTAGCTTAAATTAGTTTTATAAATGAATAGTCACAATTTAAAACATTAATATAGTTTAGAATATTTCTAATATAGACTATGCTAAGTGCTATGTATTCAAAAATGTAAATGGGCTTCACTTGTCAGTAAAAAATTATATACCTATAGTATATGTATAAACTATTGCATAATTGCTAATGCTAAAAATTCCACTTACAACGTTGCAAAGGTATTCCGTATTACAAAGCCAACGCTTTTTTTACACATCAATATTGTCATAATATGACTTAACAACTATAAATAAACATACCTATCGGATGAGAATGGGTATTGACTAATGTTAGGAAATGCCGACAAATAAAAAATATAATATTTTTATTAGCTCTGTAGTGAGTCTTTTTGATCTTAAAACTTGTTTTATGATATAATAGTTTTACTACTCTTCATGTTCTACAATGACAAGTTTTTTTAAATTTGTCTTTTGAATTTGTTTCACAAAGCATTATATTTCCTGTATGTACAAGTGTAATATATTTATTTACTATCCAATAAAGCAATTTATTCATGTATATAATTTTAGTACGTAGGCACTTAATTTAAAATTATAATTTTGTGTATATCCTTTAATAAGCATTAATGGATATCTCTTATATAAATCATTCAAACAATAAATGCAATAACTAAAGTTATGGCAAAGTAAATTTGCCAGTTGTCGCAAACTCAAGCGCAAACGCAAACGCAAACGTAAACATAATCATATATTATAATGTTTGATTGAAAATATTAAAGTTTTCCGTTTTATTGATAGTCAAAAAATTGTAACATTTACAAATAACACAAGACCAACAAAAACGGAAACCCCAATTATCATTAAAAGATTGTTTTGACATTCAATTTATATTATATATGAACAAATAATTATGGTTATAGTTTTTGATGTCATTAAGAATAATCACATTAAAATATTTCGAAATCTGATCTGAAGTGTCCCTAACTCTGTATTAGACAAAGAGTAAAAAGTAGTGAAATATTTACTCTATGGTATTAGATAAGCGTTTTCTTTGGTTTCAAGGTTAATATCGCATACAGCGTCTCACTATCGAAGTCTGGATTCACTGATTAATCGACGTATGCAAGTTTGTGCATACATGTCACTACTGAAACTCTATTCATTCGCGATGTACAAGCCGACATTGTGATGTCTATAATCAAGCTGTTAATCGGTATAAAATAGGTACCTACTAGGAGTTTCTGTTTTTTGTCTTTATGTATATATATATATGTATTAACAATACATATGTACATATGATACATTTATTTTGGTTTTATTTAATTTATAAATTTAATTTTATATTATATTAAATATTAAACATTTCACTATTTTGTTTCCATGTAGTAAATCTTAATACATATTAATTTACACATGTACCTATGTAAATATATAACAAATGAATAGAAATATGAAATTATGATCTATTGTGTCTACTCAAAGACACGTGCATTAAAAATGAATCCAACTAAAACTAGGTCTAGGGTGGTCCATATTTATATTTTCCCTCAAATTAACAGAAATAGGCTTTAATAATCGAACAAATTTGCTATTTAGAATTTAAAGAGAGATAAATTAAATTGTCGGACACTAATCTATCACAAAAGTATTTATTTTACTAATAGTAACACATAAAAATGTTTGTAATTTTTTGATAATTAGTTTCATGTACACTGATATTTATGTTCAGTGATATTTATTTTCAAATATTATCTACAATAAAATGCTTTTACCGTGAAGCAAAAAATTAATATTAGTATAGTGTTAATGTATTCAACTGCAAAAAATGATAATATATTGACAAATATGTACTTATTATTACGCTGTTAGTATTGGTAAAACTGTTAATCAATTAAACATTAAATAATTGTATTGTTGTCAATTTATAAAAACATTTCTACTTAAAATATTTCTATAATTTAGTACTAATAAATAATTTTTGTATTTCACTATATTGTTAGATAAATAGTATATACATATATTAACAGAAACGTTTATTTTAACCCTATCCCCATACCGGTGCCCGCCCCCTTTTCTATTTTCACTGGCATTTTTTATTGACCAATTTGAGTATAATAAGTTTTCGTGACTTTTCTTAAAAGGAAGTTTTACAACTTTTAGCGCTATATTTACTACTGTACACCCCATAGGATGGCCACTACTGTACACCCCATAGGATGACCACTACTGTACACCCCATAGGATGACCACTACTGTACATCCCATAGGATGACCACTACTGTACACCCCATAGGATGGCCACTACTGTACACCCCATAGGATGGCCACTACTGTACACCCAATAGGATGGCCACTACTGTACACCCCATAGGATGGCCACTACTGTACACCCCATAGGATGACCACTACTGTACATCCCATAGGATGACCACTACTGTACATCCCA
>JAYRBW010057247.1:0-10910 GCA_036023295.1 Invenusta paracnida | reverse complement strand
TATGATACTATGTTACTAATATGATAGTTCAGTCAGATAAAATGCAAAAATGTACTATGACAAAATGGAGAATTTTTTAAAATAATGCTAAATCATTGAACGGGACTGTGTGATGAACCACCACCCGTTTAGCAATTTATAAGCCACGTGACAAGTTTGAAGAAACGGGGTCAATTGCAGATGCAACACGTTCTGGTCGGCCACTAAATACAAATATAAGCACAGTTCAAATTGTCTGGCCATGTAAATCGCCATAATTGTGTTTACTGAAGCGATGTGAATCCAAACCATGTAATAGAGCAGCATCTCAATGGGCCCGGAATAACTGTATGGGCTGGAATCACATATGGGGGAATTATTGGACCTGAATTGTTTACGTATGTCGAGCACTGCCATTATACCTGTGCTACAGCAAAGAATGACTTAAACAATTTATACTTTCAACAGGAAGGGGTACCGCCCCATTATGCCCGAGCAGTAAGAGAGTATCTAGACGAAATGTTCCTAATGCGATGATTAGGTCGACGTGGCCCGATAGAGTTCCCTCCAAGGTCAGGACCTCACACCTATGGACTTCAGTGTCTGGGGTGTTATTAAATATGAGGTGTGTTCAAGAAGGCCTACTACTCTCGACCAACTAAAACAGTTTATTTTAGGTGCATTTAGTTAAAATAAATAATCAGAAGGAAGTGTGCTAAAAAAATGTCATAGTGTCTTTACCAGAGGTACAGAGTGTTCTAAAGTTGATGGTCATCAATTTGAACATATTTCCTAATATTCTATTATTTGAACATTATTTGCACAAAATTCTACTTTTAAGACATTTTGTGTATGTAAACATGCAACTGTTTGTAAATATAATAACTTTTAGAATGTTTCTATCTTTAATATGTAAATGTATGGTAACTTTTGGCTCACCCTGTATAATTTCAAATAACTTTCAAATTTGAAATAAGTACATAATATGTGTTATATTCGAATGCAATAAATCGTCCAGTTACTGTCACATATTCCAACTACAATCCTAATTTGAAATCACTGTGTTATATTTGTTCGAAACGAATATATTATACGATGCTATATAGTATACATTTATACATATTTATACATATTTATAATTTATAATTTATATTATAATTTTATTACTTATAATTTGATATAATGTTTTATTAAATATAATTTCATATCATAATCTCATTCATTATAATTTTTTAAATAATTTTATTATACATTTATATTTTTATATATTAATTATTTATAGTTATATTTCTTAATTATTAAAAAAGTAGTTAAATTCCAAATAGTTATCCATAATGCAATAGAAATATATTAACAGAAAGACAATAAATAATATAATACGACACACGAGCAGTAGAATTGATGCATAGCATCTAATAAGAATTAACAATTTATATCTGCAATGCTGAGGACAGTCTCCCTTGAATTTCACAAATAATTGTATTTCCTTGATAAGCGAGCGGTATAGATATATATTTACTACTAAATGTATTGATAAAGCGTGTACAACAGAGTGTCTACCTTGAATGCATATTAACTACATTGATTATCATCCAATGTTTGCAATTAAAACGATACCCCTTTGCGTGCATTTCCTAGACTCACAAGGCATAGGTAATCGTTTATTCCACATAGAGATATCACAGATTATCTTTATTCTTGTAAAATAATACTGTGTATGGAGAAAATTCTCGATTAGTATATCTTAGTATATTACCTTGTGTATTTATCTAGTATGTTCACATAATATACACAAAGAATTAGAGTATTAAATAATATTGTACATCATGCGATATAAATATATATTTTGTATCGAAATGAGAATAGTGTTCAAATAAATATTAATACTACAATAGACGATATAAAAGAGCCGATTTGTTTCAATGAGTGATTGCAGTATCCACGTGCTCATCAAATTAATTTGATGGTCAGATTATATGAAATTATCTTATGTAATA
The DNA here is from genome assembly GCA_036023295.1 of Invenusta paracnida. Taxonomy (NCBI): domain Eukaryota; kingdom Metazoa; phylum Platyhelminthes; order Proseriata; family Coelogynoporidae; genus Invenusta; species Invenusta paracnida. Next base: position 8,934 of record JAYRBW010057247.1, on the reverse strand, counting down.
TTATAAAATGTATAAAAGTAGAAACGATGTACATACATATATTCTGAATACATGTATTACTTTTACATTGCCAAGGTTATAACTTCTAGTTTAGTAAATAAAAATAGAAGTGAGTTTAAGTCCATTTTTACAAAACCAAATGAACATAACATATACAACAGTTTTTATGAAGGAGAGAGATCGTTTATATCTAAATCAACTGTTTGAAGAACGCATCAGAAATAATAAAAAATATTGATTTAAAAATCGAATTCATAAACATATAAATATATATGATCAATGATCAGAATCTACGAGCCGCAGGCGAGTAGATTATGTATATCTTTGAAATCCTCTAATCAGTTAGTTTAACATATATATATATCTAACTTTAAATAGTTTAAAATAAAAATCGAAATATTTGAATAATAATTCATAATTAAGCATAATTTTTATAATAATTCAGTTAACTGGTCTTATAAGTAGAAATTATGTCGGATATATATAACAATTTCTTTGACGATATTTTAATTTTTCAAAGTATGTTAGAGGATGATTCAATTAAACTTCTAATTCCATCTAGATTTGTTCAAACTACGTCGGATTTGATACAAAAGGACATTGAAAATTCAATTCCCAAAGCAACAAAGGCAAAAGAGCAGTGGGCAATGAACATTTTCCGAAGTTGGCTGCATGATTGGAGAGTGAGGTTTGACGGTGATAAGGTTTTAAAAGAAATCGAGGAATTTACACCATCTGATCTAAATTTCTATCTTAATTTCTTTTATGCAGAAATCAGAAAGACAAACGGGGATTATTATCCACCGCAAACTCTAAAAGAAATAGCTTCCGCAATACAGCATTTCTTTAATAACACTCTACAATGGAAAATATCAGTTTTTACTTATGAAGCTTTCACGGAATCGAGAAAATGTTTAAATGCGAAAATTACAGCAATTAGCGGCCAGACATGCCAGAATGGAGCCAAAAAAAACACGTATTTATGACCTTGAAATTTCAGAAAGATGTATATAGTGTCATTATACAAAGCATAATATGTGTTCCACCGACAAGAAAGCCACGATTGCGGGAGCCATTCATCGTTTTATCTGGCATGTAAGACAGATTACAACGGTCACGTTTGGTACAAATGCAGTCCACATGGGGTTCATTCCATCGAATCAGCAACGAAGAAGTTATTTCTTGATTCAGAAAAATGTGTTTCAAATTTTAGTTTGAGACGTACTACCGCGAAAAGCCGGCTCATATCAGCTGGTATAGCACCAGAGGTTGCTCAGAAAAAAACCGGTCGTATCAATAGTGCAGCTGATGCTGCTTACATCGATGCATCAATCTATGAAAAACAAATGAGTGCAGCAAAATAGCGGTGACGTATATTCTAAGACGGACCTCGTGATGCCGAAGTAGATGAACCGTAACTCTGAATTGTTGAGGTGTGGTCGAAGGATTCGTAGAGCGTACATACGTTTAGATGCTGTAGCGATAATGAGTCGATATGGACATTAAACGAAGTGTCATCGCCCAAGTAGAATCCCAGAATTTAGGCGTTGTGAACTAGGATGTCGATGGGTCTGGCCACGACGCTTCTTTTAGTAAAAAAGATTTTACTCTTTTGGGTATTCAGATCGAGATTGAATTCTGCAGACCAATTGATGATGCTGTTATTTTCGTCCAGGACGTTGGATTGGACACTAGAGGCGTTGCCAAGAACTGGCACACAAAGAGTGGTGTCGTCGATGTATTTAATGATACAGGTGGAGTCTTGTAAAGGGGGCAGAAAGCTCGAAACCAAACAACAAGTACAACATTCAATGAACCCTTGTACATCCGGAAACCTCGCTATCAGCATCTGGCAGACATATTTAAGAACAAATGCTATTTTATACTATAACACTCCGCAAAATATTATAAGTACTATAGAAATTATAGACTAGCAAAATACTTACCTACACTCCGCTATCGATTGTGATTGTATTCGTCTCGATTAGTACATCTCACTATCCTTACTAACTGAGGTATACTTACAGTATCCTATATTATTTTGGCTATGGTTGTATATTGTTGATTTGTTATGCTGGGTGTATAAAAGTTGTTTTGCTTTACTTGCTTTTTGAATTATCAGAAATATTTACCCAGATCGCTAAATGTTACAGAAAATATACAATTCTATTCATGACTATTTCGTATATATATAATTCGCTTCATCAACAACTGCACAGTGTACAACTTGCCACTGTTAATTGGGGTCACCGAGATCATAAAAACGCGAACAAAAATCAGCGAATTCATTAATGTTATAGGTATTCAGATATAACGATATTTTCAACACATTGTAAAATGCAGCAAGTATGACTTAAGGGAAAATACTTACTTATACTTTATAGTCATACTCGAAGGGAACATACGTACGAAGTCATACTCAAGGGAAAAAAATTCATTGCATTATACATTCATTACGTTCATTAAGTGCACTACACTTAGCTAAAATAGTAAAAATAATGTACTAAATTTTATTACAAATGTTATAGCAAAGTTTATTACAAAGAAAAACTGTCTGAAATAATAATTAATACAAATGAAACATACAGGAGAGCATAATTACTAGTTTTACACAGTACAGATATTATTAGTTTGCTTTAAAATAACACATAATGAACTAAGAAATATCAATCAGGAAATCAGGATAAAAGCTACTTTTCAAATTTTGCCACTATAAAATAGTTAATACGACATAAATCTTTAGCCAAACCTGAATTGTCCTTATATCATCGTAAATAAATAACACTTCAAGTTTAAATATTTTCCATACAAACTTCACCAAATACACAAATATATTCTACATATTACATTCCGTCTTAATATACAAAATAAAACATTTCAAGAATAAAACAATAAACATATTTACATAAATAATACAAAAAATCTCACTTTTTTATAAAAGAGCTGAAGTAAAACATTTTACACATTTTTAGCAACAAAGTAAAATTTTAGTTTATAGAATTTCTTTCTAACATGATTAATACAATTGAAGACGTGTCATTGTTTTAGATTCCGAAATCTTTGATAAAGGTCGTAACTATATATATAATGTTCACTAATAAATCGCATTGATATATTTGCAGATTAATTGACAAACATGATTTATTTATGCAAACATACAAAATGTTGAAATTTACAACTAAATGCACAATTATTACAGTTATGTGAAGTCTACTACTAACCAAATTAATGAGTAGTAGAAGGTACAAACAGCGAATAATTAGATAACCGGTGTTAATCAAGTAACGTGATTTTTGATACAGTGTTCCTGCACTGCCTTCAAAGATTCCGATTCATACTGTCGGCAGATTGGACAGATGAAGTGCTCGGTTCCCGAACTGTGAAGGTCCTTGATGTGTGCCTCTACGTCAATTTGAGTGGGATAAACCATACCGCATTGTGGGCAGGCATGTATTTTGGACGGAAGCTTTCCCCCGTGTGCGGAAACAGTATGAGCCGCTAGACGATAGTAGTTGATGGCTGGCCAGTTGCACAGAGGACAGAGATAGGCGTACTCTAATGGAGTCGAATCTTCATTGTTCGTTGGAACCTCCTCCACGTCTTGTTCACTTTCATCGACTTGTTCGCTTCCTTCATCTTGTTCGCTTTCTTCGTCTTGTTCGCTTCCTTCATCTTGTTCGCTTCCTTCATCTTCTTCGCCTTCAAATTCTTTATCATTTGAGATGTCTATTTCTACGTCTTCTTCATCGTCAGATTCACTATCTGCAAGTTTTGGGAGAATATATATGCACACATAGAAATGGATAATTAATAGTAATAAATGGGAGATTTTTACAAATAAATGTCAACAACGGGTACTTTTACTAACTTTGGGGCAAAAGGGCTTCTTTGAGCAGTGTATAGATAAAACATATAAATCTCCCAGAAATATAAAAAACGTCTCTTAATCATTTCCAACAGCGACATTAAAATATTAGAATTAATGTGTGAAGATAAACTAGCTACCTTTGTCAGAGGGTTCTCTATATGTGGTCTGTGCTTGTGCGGACAGTCGGTTGGACCTTCTTTGAAATGAGATAGAGGGCAGGATGGGTTCTACACCATTTAACTCCTCCAGTAAAGCTGATGGTGATGGTTCTTGAATGTCTTTTCGTTCTGTAGGTTGTGTGGTAGCTCAAAGAAGGAGAGAGGAGAGGAGAGGAGAGGAGAGAGGAGAGTTACGTAATCTGATTTATAACAAAGAGAGGAGGATAAGCCAGGGTACAAAAATTTGAAGAAACTGACAAAACTAATAATAGTTACAAGATACGATAAATGCAAGCATCATAACTAGCAACAGTCGAAGTTATGTAATAATCTATTAAAACATGGAATGAATTGTATGTGAAAGACAAATAGTATGAGTGTAGAAGGGTTTCGACCCAAAGTAAATTCACATCTAAACATGATTTGTACCGTTTGAAAGCTTATTATTTGGTGATTAATAACATGTAAATCCTCCCTTCATAGCCTTTGGGAAAAAAGGTATATATGTTTAAAGTTAGGCCTTATTTTTGGTCATTTTTGTCGGTTAGTGGCACCTTCTGCTGCTGAAAAATGTTTCATAACTAATGAATGACTGAAGATTTGGGAATAAAGTTTGAACAGAGTTACCAAAGTAATAATTGACGAATTCTGTCAAGTTTTAAGTAAAAAATATGATCATTTTATTGTTGTTAGTTCACTGTTTCATTAAAATATATTTTTTGTGATTAAATGTATATTTTACAATAAAATATTTACATAATCTAGCAAAACAGTTAGTATGTTAGAATTGATGTATGTATACCCAACAGATGAGCTTGGTTGATGACGAACATTATAGTGGAGTTACAGTTCCCGTTATATTAGTTGGGTTTAGGTCAATGATGGTCAATATATTGATATTCGATTTTCTAGGGTGATCTCTCTTCAAAACATTTGTCATAGTTGAATCTAAAAGGTGGTTTTAGAGTCCATCAAAAATGCTGTGCACATTCTATGCCAAAAAAATGTGCTGATTCTGAATCTGGTTAATGCCACTATGAATTCCTTTAGCCTTTACTAGTTAGAAAAAACGTGGTTAAAGTTGGCCATTATCGAAAGATTAAGATTTTAAAATATCTCAACAAATATTCATCCTATACTAATTATTTTGGTGTCTATCAACTCATTTAGCGAGTCAAACTATCAAATAAACACATTCAATAAGCAACAGTTTTTTCTTGTCTTAGTATTACAAAAGATTATGAATATGCAAATTACACTAATGATTCAAAGCTTCAAAGATTGAATGGCTTTGCCAACCTACTTATCGGCATATCAAATTTTATGGAAATTGACCTGAGTGGGATGAAGTAGGTCATTGGCCTCTAGGCGGTAAGCTAGCAGCTTCTTTACAAGGTATTCATCAATTATTTATTTATTCATTTACCTAGAGCTGAAAAAGCTAATTGGATGATAGTTGCAGGGTGACACCAGTGGGTTTTCCAGCTTGGGGTGGGCCAAATCTCAGCCAAGATTGCAGGAGGGTGAAATGGAGGAGTAAATTTTCCCCAGTCAGCTTTCTTAAAGGCAAAACATGGGGAAGGAGGTGGATTACAACTTTTGAGCTTGATGAGAATGGTTAGAGAAGCTGGTCAGAACCAATAGGCCAAGGTTTCCCAGCTGAAGTGGAGAACGGTGGCATCTGGGGCCATTCCCATCTGGCAAGGAATGGTTTGGATCTTTGACCCATCATTGAGATGGTGAAAGTTATGTCATGGCTTAATCATCAAACCTTTGGCCAATGTCATCTTCATTATTATTCTGGTCTCAAGACCAAATTATATATACCACAATAAGATTAATGTACCATTTCATAAATCAAATTTACCTACAAGCCAATAATATAATTAAGAGTATTACAAAATGATGATATATAAATATATATCAGACAAGAAAAAAAATTGTTTTGCTTTTTGAGTATGTTTATTTGGTAGTTTGACCCTCTAAATGGGGGGATAGACACCAAAATAATTAGTAAAGGATGAATATTTGTCAAAATATTTAGAAATCTTATTTTTTTTATAATGGTGGTCTTTAAACATTTTTGTTGAAAAATGCAAACAGATTTCAGAGTGGCATTAACCAGATTCAGAATAAGTATAATTGTCTGATATAGTAAGTCCAAAACTACCTTTTAGATTAAACTGCTGGACTATGACAAATGTTTTGAAGAGAGATCACCCTGGAAAATTGCATATCAATATACTGACCATCATTGACCAAGACCCAACCAATGTGATCTGTAACTCCACCTTCTGTTCGTCATCAACCAAGCACATCAGTTGGGTATACTTGTACCAATTCTAACTTTCTAACTGTTTTGCTAGATAATTTAAACATATTATTGTAAAATATATATTTAATCACAGAAAGAAAAAACGATATAAAGGAATGAACTAGTGACAACAAAGGAATCAAAACTAGCCATATTTCTTTCTTAAAACTTGACAGAATTATTCCATTATTACTTTGAAGATTTGGAAATAAATTTTAACAGGGTTACCAGTTATTCCTTAGTTTTAAACATTTTTCAGTAGCAGACGTGCCATTAACAAACAAAAAATATCAAAAATAGATTTTTCCCCAAAGGCTACAAAAGAAGGACTTACATATATGTTAATCACCAAATAATAAGCTTTCTAATGAACATGTTTAGATTCGAATATATTTTAATTTGAGCTGTATTTTTCAGTCTTATGCTTATACTAAAAGTAGAACTATATATCAAGTGAAGAATATCATATATATCTAGGCCATTGTGTAATTCTTCTGTATTGAATCATCATGCTCATTCAATAATTGCATATATGTAGAAATTTGTTATTTTTCAAGAGACATAAAACTGATTTATAAACACTTGAATACTTAAGTGTTATTCAATTCTGAAAATAACATTAGTAATACCTGTACAGAAACATGCATAACATTCAACAATCACATTTTTTACTTTCGATCAAATAACATTTATTATTTAAAAAGTTACACAATTATTATACTGAAAAATCGTTGTGCAAAAAATGTGTATGTATTTTAAAATAAATAAATAGAATATGAATATTACATTATATTAGTACATGTTATGCATTATGATATAATTGTGTAATAGCAAATAAAAAATATAGGCATATAAATATATTTCTATGCATAATAATAATAAGTGAATAATGTTATAATAATCAACATATTATATACATATGTGTATATACAGATACTGTATTTAATAACATAATATCTGGAGCATTTATATGTGAACTAAATTGTCATACACAGAACTGGTGATTGTCAGGATGAAGAACAACTTTGATGTCCTAAAGATCTTTGTATTCTCTAGCATTGATAGGCAAGGGGCCAGCATACAAGGGAACTGTGACCAACTGATTGTGATGTACCCATCATTGTTGAGCTAGCAGTAGGAATCCAACCAGAGGATCATATACATATATACAGTTGTATAAAATGAAGGCCATCAGTTCTGCATTGGTATTGCTTGATGTCAACAGCACATATAACAAGAGTATCGTTGAGAGGAGGGAGGGTTACTTTGAGTGGGCAGAGGAGACTATCATTGAGAGAAGACTGTTGTTGACTGGGGAATACAGTCATTGAGAGAAGACTGCTGTTGAGTGGGGAATACAGTCATTGAGAGAAGACTGTTGTTGAGTGGGGAATACAGTCATTGAGAGAAGACTGTTGTTGAGTGGGGAATACAGTCATTAAGAGAAGACTGTTGTTGAGTGGGGAATACAGTGATCGAGTAGATGGAGAGTTACTTTGAGTGGACAGAGGAGACTATTATTGAGAGAAGACTGTTATTGAGTGGGGAATACAGTCATTAAGAGAAGACTGTTGTTGAGTGGGGAATACAGTGATTGAGTAGACGGAGGGTTACTTTGAGTGGACAGAGGAGACTATCATTGAGAGAAGACTGTTGTTGACTGGAGAGTACAGTCATTGAGAGAAGACTGTTGTTGACTGGGGAATAGAGTCATTAAGAGAAGACTGTTGTTGAGTGGGGAATACAGTCATTAAGAGAAGACTGTTGTTGAGTGGGGAATACAGTGATTGAGTAGATGGAGAGTTACTTTGAGTGGACAGAGGAGACTATTATTGAGAGAAGACTGTTGTTGAGTGGGGGATACAGTCATTGAGTAGGTGGAGAGTTGTTTCTAAAACAGAAACCTTTTTACTGAAAACAAAAATATTTAATACCCTATTATAGGTAGATGGTTACAGGAAGTGAAAAAAGAAAATTAAATTCATAATAGCAAATATAAATTTGCATACCTTTTGCAAAGTTCAAGGATCACTTTTCCTCTGCTGAGAAATATTGTTTCCAGGTCCAACTAGTATAAAAGTGAGTGATTAAATAATGATCTATGCTGCTAATCAAAGAGTATTTCTTTTGTTTGTACAATGTTGAGTCAACTAAAGTTAATAGAATGATTTAGAGCATAGCTGCTTCATTTTATGCACAGGATTTAATCCCCCTAAATAAATGGTTACATTATTACTAAATTATCTAAGAAGTTAGAGTAAGAGTTGGGTGCATCATCCTAATTAGGTATATCTACCTAAATATTAAATACTTGCTATCTATCATTGTGAACGAGCAAGGTACATAGCTGCTACATTGTACAAACAAATTATTCATTGATGACTTACCAACCATTATGAATGCATTCAGTGTGAGTATTCATACTAATAAAATAGGGCACATACATGCGCAATAATGCAGCAATGAATTAAGGAGACGAAAATGTATGCAATAATGTTTGTACCATATTAACCTTTTCACATCAAGTCTGTAGTAATTCCAATCGTTTAAAATAGAAGACAGGTATGTTTTATATATATACCATTTAATAATAT
>JAYRBW010057236.1:0-10910 GCA_036023295.1 Invenusta paracnida | reverse complement strand
TATTTAATTCTAAATTATTTTGTAATAAAAGAAAAATGGCTTGTCAACGGATTATAAAAATGCAATTTATTCAAAACCATATCAAATTTTTATAATCTTTCATTTTATCGCCAACAAAAATGTAACACTTTTTAGAAAAACACCCATATATTATATATAATCGACGTTAGATCTGATTAATTATCTCGCTTATAATTGTCCCGTGAGTTTATTTTTATAGTTCCTTTATTTTTTTATTTTGTAATATCTAATAGTTATTCTTATTGGTAGTCTAGGTATATCTGTGCTGTTAAACATTTTACCAAATTGACATATTTAAATTTATTGCTGATTTACATAATTATTAAATACTATTAGTTATTAAGATTAATTATAATTTCGTCAGGGAAATAATTTTTAATTACAGAAGCTATAATTATCTGTAGCGTCTATTAGATAGGTTTTACTCTATCAGCAGCTCTATATTTTACAGTTTAAGTAACAAGGTAGTTGGATAAGTCATCATCGATAACAAAGTCACCAGAAAAGCTCCCAAACATTTTGCACATTGTGGAGTATTTGGAGTACGAGAATGAGAAACAGGATTGAGTGTTCTGACATTCCAAAGCGCATTTGATTCGGCTAACAACTGATTTCGTGGTGGAGGGGCTGATTGTGTTCGAGTAGCAACTGATTTCAGTTTTCTCTGAAAGTAAAGTTAGAAAGAAGTACACAATGATTTTAATGTTCAAAACATTTAACAAATATTAAGTTAATCATGACTATATTGATGATGTATTTTTAAGAATTATCGTTATTTCCCCTAAATATAGTTATTATTGTTTTTTTTAATAAAGTGTAGAAATGAATACTAATTAATTTTGAATTCAATATTACAATTATCCAATGCTGTTCGTTGTTATATTCAATTCAACGTACACTAATTAACCAAGTTAATCCATTTAATACGAAATAATATGTACAAATATCCGTTGTGAACAAATAGAATGTTAAAAGTCACAAACATAATTTTTGTTGTAAATACACTTTGTCGAAAATAAAAATCAATATTGAATCATTAACAACAGAGCTAAGACTTTACATATGGATAAGACTTCAGTTCGGTCAATGTTATTTGTCTAAAATAGATGGAATCGTTGTAGACATCTTTGACATTTCCAGTTGTACATATAATTTATTGTCTGATGTATAAGTAGCGGACTGTTTGATATACATGCTTTCGTCAGACTGTCAATATTATTATGCCGATATTCTGCACATAATTCATTATCCGCGTTGACGCTAACCAATCAGAATTCTACATATATTTTGTAGAAATTATTGGATATCAGGAGAAGCTAGTATAAACGATAGAGAGAGTTCGATGAAATAGTTGTAACCACTATATTTCCAATCGATGTATCGACCACTCAACTGAAAGTGTTGCATGATGTATACACACGAATAAAATTAATGTCCATAACTTTTGAAACTCTCAGTGACACGAATTATAAGTCAACCTTATTCAGCTGAAAACAAGAAAAATGTTATGGTTATATTAATCGTCTATTCCATTAACTAGAATTGTTGATAATTCAGAGCCAACAATGTATTGACGTTATGTACTTGTTTGTATGACTGCGTTGTATGTAAATTTGATTTAAATCGTCGCACTTCATTTATCACATTCAACTATCTCGTCATGTTAATCAAAGTTTTAAAATATTGGCAAAACAATCAATATTTCCATTCTTAAATGCACATGTAAACTGTTAATTCTTCGCTATATCCGATCGATATTAAACTATTTAAGTTAAAAGAATTATTGATGGATATGCTTTTTAGCTATTTTTAGATCAAACTGCTTAAAATAATTGAATATATTAATTGCATGCAAAGTATAACATAAGCAAAATTTGAATGTGTTTCACACTTAGATTATAAATCACTATGAATGGCTAATCGTACACAACATTAGAATGATAACTCTCAGTGTTAAATTTGTGTATTTAAGTTGTAGTAAACAATCCAACATGTATGTCGAACAAATGGAGTATAAACAAAAATGTTATCCAGGTGAAGAACTTACTAAACTGCGCTGGCTGATTGACGTTTCGACTCCCAAGCAATGGTTCTCCCCAAACTTCAATTTCACAGAAGTGCAGGGGTCCGGCAGTGGATTTTTGTAAAATGATCTGGTCAGCAATCTTCAAAATATCGCAAATTAATAATGTGAAATATTAAACGTGTAAGGTCATGATATCGTTTGTTATTAATCATATAATGTCAACTAACTAAATAATTTGGCATCAGAGCATACACATGATGCGTTCTTATTAACTAAACATTTTACTCACTTGTACGACATCAAACTATTATTTGTTGGGTATTCTTCACTATTCTATATACATGTGTAGACCTATATGTAATTTATTGTGTAATTATAAAATGTGTTTTATCGGGATAGCATCCTACATATATGTATACTTGACATTTTTTTATTATTATCACTCTTTTATCTGCAGCTATGGATTCTTTCTCTTCTCTTCTCTCCTTCTCTTTTTGATCTTTAATTGCATTTAATTATATCAGTGTGCCTACTATATTGTAACAGTTTCCTTATTACTATAATGAACCTAATTGTTTAGTAGCTAGCCCGATCACTTTTGTGCCTCTTGCTCCCAAGGGCATCATGTCATTCTTTATTTGTATTTTTGTTGACATTCTGTATACATTTGATCTTGTACATATTTGTTTTGATATATTGCCCTGAAATATATTCATAACTATTATTATTATTGTTGCTATCAAACTCTTACATACACACGTTCATAAGTAATTATCCAATTTGTTATTGGCACACTGGGTTAACCCTTATTACTGCTGAAGCAAACGTTTTTCTGTATAATTTTGAAATATACACACGTTCAAAACCATTAATAAAATGCGCACACACATGGCCACATAAGCAATGATGCAATATTTAATATGTTGCACCATTTAATTCAAATGAAACTCACAACATATTGAGACAACTCAAAGGTATAAATCGGTTCTTCTGTAGTGATACGTTGGACTAACTTGACACAGCCCGTTTCCATAGCACCGGAAGCTGTGTTTACTGCCAATCGTGTAGCAGCGTATATGCTGGTTCCAATAATCCGGTTAGCTGAATCTAAAGTAGCAAATAATAAACACGTCTTGAAGTAATTACTATCCCCACTTGATATACATACAACTCAATTTCCGTGATTTACATATCTTTACATTATCCTCCAATTAGCTATAACATTACCAAGCATTCTGATAGAGCAAATAGGAGCGAGTCAAGAATGTTAACCCTTATACGTAAGTGAGGTGAGATTAATCCTTAACAGTTCAAGTAATTAAAAGCGTTTATTACTACTCTACACAATTGTCTAAACACAAAATTCACAAACAAAAAATAGTGCAACTATGTAGTTAGGTAAATGTAAAAGTTGTTTCAAGGAAAATAAGAAATTATTTTGTCTAGTGTGCACACATATCATTTATCATAGTAGTGTTCCTAAAAATGTAAAAAATCAAAATTTTGAATGGCATGGAACTGTTTATCAGCCTGCTAAGTTAAATGTTTAATTATCATTGCATTATTGCATCTTTTGTGAAACAATCAATAATTAGTGCTCTACACCAATCGGCTGCCAATACAGCTACATTTGTTTTTGTTTGTCGCTTTCACTCTACGTTCCCATCTTCAAAACAAAACAGTATAAAGAAAAACAGAGAATGGAGGCCCCTATTGATAAGCCATTGACAAGAATAGACACGAACTTTGCAAACAAATTTTAACAATATCATTTAATGATTAAAGTCAACCGATTTTGCCTATAGGTTTCGTCAAGGCAGTTTTATTAACTGTTAAAATGTATACATGAGACCCAAGGCATGTTCACCGTGTAGTGACTCAAAAACTGAACGTATTTAATCCATTACCAGCGGGTGATCTATATATAGACCATAGATGTAAAAAAAAGTACGTTCGTGTATTATACATACACCTGTATTATTTGCATATGCATAATATGTCATCGTTTCCTAACACCTATATATACTTGTTTTAATATAACTAACCATAGACAAACTACGGCAAGACTGATGTTTACACTATTTTTAGTATTATTCATTATTTTATATTTTCCTTTTTAAATAGCGAATAATAAAATAAATCGCTTTATTATAATCAGTAAGTGTAGAGAGACAAAGGTACATAGTGATAGTGTGATATTGATTTACCACAGATATAATAATCAAAATTGAGAAAAGATTTGTGGAGTGATCTATATATATGCCCGCCGCCGATTCGGGTACATATTGACTCACGTTCTGTATGCTTCAACAGTATAGTCATAATTATGGAATTTGATACGTTAGACATTGTTCGCGAGGAGCTGGTTACTCAAAACATTACTGAAAAACCGGAAATTGTACAATGCTACAATGCTACGAAGTCAAGAGTAGACCATTTGGATAAATTGGCACGCACATATCGGAGCCAGCGCAAGTGCAGAAGATGGCCATAGAGTGTTTTCATTGCATTTGTAGATGTTGTAATTGTGGCAGCCATGAAAACAAAAGAATCATCTAGCCATTACCGTTTCAAGATGGACCTGGGCTATGCTATGACACTACCACTTGTCCACCAACGCTCCACCCAGACCCGCCTTACCAGACACATCAAAATGGCTATGCACCACGTAGGTGTGGCGGTAGTGGCTCCAGTCGCAGTGGACAACCAACACCAACCAAGTCGCAGGCGTTTCGAAACCTGTCAAAACAGAGGGCAAAAAGATCGAAAGACTCGCTGAAGAATGCAAGAATGCAAGAGTGTGAAGAATGCAAAAAACCGGTTTGCATAGAGCATGCCAATACAGTTCACTATTGTGTTGGGTGCTCTAACATTATATTTTATACATTTATAATTATCTCGTTTGAAATCTTTTGTAATGTCCTCCCCAGATGTCTACTGTTTGAAATTTTCTTACATCAAAAATTGAACCATATCCAGCACTACATGTAAACAGATAAATATTCTTCTTAACATATGGGTCTGGCCAGACTCAGTTTTACCTTTTAGCTAGTAAAATTTGGAATACCCTTTAACCGATAAGAAAAATGTCAACATTATTTAATGCATAATATATATAATTACAAACTGAAGGATAGCATTATGTACGATAGCATTCAGTACATAATTCTTACTTAGACATAAAAGTATAGAATACTATAAATACCTGAAAGAGACATTTATTTAATGTGTAATGGTCGATTAAGATTTTGACTACTAATATAAGCTGGAAATACATGCATATTATTAAAATAATGCTTTATAGAAAAAATAGCATTCACATTATGGTTATTATAGCTAATTACAGGTTGTATTATAGATTATTAAATTCAATAATATTGCAACCATTATGATGAAGAATACCAAATAAAGTAATATATATTCGATAAGCAACTTTAAGCTTATAGTCAGGATTTTATAAAATGTTTAGCATACCTTTAGATAAGTATTTAGGAGTTTAGGGAGCTGAAAATCACCTCCTATAACGCCTTAGTAAAATAATCCATTAATAAAAGCTAGACTCTGCGCGCAAGCGCATGACATTTGATTATTATTCGTAAAACAAATTTCAGAATTGCGTCAAATTTGTATTAATTTAAAAATTGCACTCGGATTCAGACAGACTGTTACTAATTGCTTTCTATTGAGATGGAGCCCCATGATTTTAAATTGACTAATCATATGTTTACTTTGTTTGACAATTGAGCAGTAGTAATTGGACGCCAACACTCAATTAGGAATACTCTGATTGAATGGAAAATGTTATCATAAATATCTAAATGATTGATTATATTGTAGGTATAAATTGGTGGTTTAAATCGTAGTGTGTATGCACATAGTTGCAAAATAATGTTACTACCATACGAGTTTGAATGACGTGGAATGAGAAAGTGTTCTGTATATAAACTAAGCTTTAAAATTCCAGCGCCTTTTTTAAATTAAATTATTGACCGATTACATTATTTTGTAAAATTTTTATTATATACAATCGTCTAATAATTTAATAATTCTCCGAGTATTTAAATTTGAATAAGGCGCGCACACTTTTTGAAATTTTTGCCACTTTTTAAATTTTGATTTGGCGCCATATACACACGCGCACCTATACTACCACGCACTTGGCCCAATCGTGAGTGGGGTAGAGGGAGTGTCCCAGATCTACTCCTTCCCCACTACTGTCAGGTGCATTATCATTAAAAGAAAGAATACCACGAAACAAAAAAGTATACAGAGAATGATTGGTATTATTAAAATGATTACAAACAGGTTTCTTATACTTTGTACGGATAGAACTGACATTCTGATAAGTAAGTTAACGTAAATGGCGAGATGTTTCGATAAAATATATAGGTCCATATTTAGTACAAATTATAATTCATATCTATAACATTTGCAGTCTTACTGGTAATATGTGAATGCTATGAAGATATTATTTCTACTATTCATAAAAAGTGAGGACAGGCACATTTATTGCAATAAATACAAGTTACTAAGCTATATTGAATAAGCTATATCCTCCAATTATATGTCAACCGTCATTATATTTTCAGCTCTGGTATTATTCTTTTTATAATATAATTTCTTTCAATTACACTCCTGTACCTGCTAAAATAGTTATTTGTTTTTTATAAGTAGCAACCTAGTCGTTAGGCGTTTTGACAACGTCCTTTATGCAATCTAAATGTAATTAGCAAAGTTTGTAATGCTTAGTAAACGATAGCACCACCATTCCATAAACATGAATTTTCACATTCATAATAATGCTGGAAATGTTGTTACGGGAAATATTTAGTGGTGTTTTAAAGCAACACGGTATATACGTAAATTAGTTTTTACAATACATATTTTAGCCCCAACTTGTTATGTATAATATTATTTTGAGCGAATATTAGATTTATTTGGACTATTTCAGACGTTTCACTTCATCAATGTAAAGTGAAGTATTATTAAATTTGTGATGTGTAATTATATTGTATCACTATGAAAGTGTTATGGTGTAATCTAAGCTACACTTTAGTCTTTAGTATATTAAAAAAAAGGAAAAAACAGGTTACTTTATTTGTACTCCATTACCTAGCTCAAACCTGTTGTGGTGGTGGGTACAATAATGGTTTTTGCCCATATTCATGTTTCAAAGTTCTCAACACCTGTTAAAGATAGTTTTTACTTGTTAATATCCATAAATTAAAATGTTCATTATACTAGCATATACTTTACACATTTAAAATAAATGTAATATTTTAATCAATTTTGTTACTATCAAAAGTGATAAAAATTACACAAATTAAGTTTTTAATTTTTAGCAGTATCTATCCCATAAAGATACGTTAATTTGGAAGACATTTGGGATAGCATTACATACCAAATAGGTATTATTCTAATAGCAGTCTTACTATCACAGCAAGGGTTAGCAATTTTTGCCTGATCCACACTCCACAGTATCCAATGAGAACGGTTATGGCTAAACACATTTCTAAGAAGAGCTCATAATGACTGCAATTTAACTACTGGAAGCAATTTGTGTGGCGGGAGTAGTGAGGATAATACAATAGTGTCGGGTTGTTTAGAATCCTGTGGGTATCCCATAGTGTTCCTTCTTTGTTTTTTACATATTATATTTATTGGGCAGATTCAACCGACAAACTACACAACTTCTTGTTTTCCTCCATTTCTTGACTCACATATTATGCTTAAAAGAGTTTACATATTGTAAATATGTTCATCAAAATATTTTTATTGTTGGTATTAAAGAAATAATAATAATAATATATTGGCTTTATTGCCAGTAAAAGGGGTGCCTTTAAGTTTTAAATATTTGATGTTTACGTCAAAGCATTATTTGTGAAATAAGATCTCGAAAACTTATAAAATTAAACTTTCTAATACTTGCATTTTGAAACATTAGGTACTTGCCAACAACATGTTATGCATTACTTTTCCCAAAATTAACACATTTCTGAAAATAACAGTTTGACTAATTGATTACATAATATATTATATGTATATACTATTAAATACATTAGATTTTAAACAAATCCAAAAAAAGTTATATTCGTGTTCATTTGTTAATTTTAATATATACATACAGTGTATAACTACAAATATAGGTAATCTTATTCAAATAAGAAAACTACACATACTTTCAAGTTAGACTGATCAATGGCAATCTACAATTTGGTGTAGAATTCTATTTAGAGTATACGTGTAATGTAGGTGCATAAAACATTTAGACTTCAAATAAATCTTAATACTAATAAAAACTTGATTCTTAAACATAAGTGATCTAATTGTCATGCACACCACCACCATCAGATAGTCTAATCTAACCGTACAGTATTATTGTGTTGCTACCACAATTGCTGAATGCCCCATTGCAGAATTATAATTAATATGTTGCACGATTTTGTAGAACTCTAGTAATTTAACTTTTAGTAAGATGAATTTATCACATACGATCAATGATATCGTATTCAAGAGGATTCACAAAGTAAATTGGTATTTATTTTTAGTTGATTTAGCATCGCATTTAAAAGTAAGAATATTAAAGAAGCGATTAGGAATAATCGAGTAGAATAAATATTAAATGGGAATTAGTATCAGGAAAACAATTTTTCGGAACAAAACAAATCCATATTCCAAATCCTGCTCACTCACAATCGTGGTCCTAGAGAAAAGTCCATGTACGGAAAACCACTGGCAAGCCGCCGGTCAGTAATTAGAACAAATATAAGTTTTGTATTTTGAAATATAAATAAATAATTATTATTATTTATAATAATTAAAATTATAATTATATTAATAAATGTTTATATAAATATAAGTTGAATTTTGAGAAAAATTACTAAAGTTATACTGCTCCATTTGTTTAATTTAAAATCATTGCAAAAGTTCCAGAAGAGGTCCTAGCCCCCCCCCCGGTATGGACAGGCTTAATAGAACCTGCCCATAATTCGGAAAACACTACTAAACTGTAGTAAAATTCGAGTGATAACTAACATATTCTGTTTCTACATTACACTTTTACAAAACTTCTAAAATCTGTGAAATATGTCTTCCAAATATATCCAGCATTTTATGACATTTTGTTATACAGCAGTAGTGTGTGTAACATCATCCTTACATTTATAATCCTTCCAAATATCTGTATTATATTCTTCGCTATATATTGAGCGAACATTAAGAGATCAGTTTATCATTTTTTTTAGTAATTCATTTTGCTCACTTTCGTCGACTCTATTCCAAATCATGATTTTTGAGATGTTGTAGATCATCTGTAGATTCACCGAAAACCAATAAATGCCAGTATTTTGAGAATGAAAGCATGAACCCTCAACTGGAATGAAAAAGTGTGTTTGCTTTAGGACGTATAGAGAATCTGCAAGATGATTTCGATTTTGAATTAAATTCATGTTTAAATTATTTCGTTTAAAAATAAACATATTTTAAATGTGTAAAATGCTTAGAAAACAGAGGTTTGTACAACGCTATCGTAAGACTGAAACTTGAATAAGAGCTCTGAAATCAAGAATTGATATACATATATATATATGTGTGTTATTCGTTAAGAAATTGTATTTCGCATAACTAATTTTGTTATAAGCATTGTTTATATACTAAGAGTTCTAATAATATAGTACATTATTGTAGAATGTAGATATTAGTGTTCATTCAAATGTCAATTATGTATAAAAGTTAATGAAATGTGGAAGTAATCTATCTAAAGAAGCCACATATTAAATTTTATCAACTGTGCAAATATAGTAAGGATTATTTATTATTTATTTTTTAAACTAAAGAATTAGTGACGGTAAAACCAACGAAGTCGAAAACATTGACAAACACGGTTTTAATTGGGACTGAAGGTAGTGAGCCATCTCAGATGTGAGACTTGCTTGTGAGAGGCGTTTCAGTTGATGTCATCCCACCTAGTCCTAGCATTGCCGATGCTAAAGGTTATCCCTTGCCTGAAGACGAGCTCCATGGCACACAGCTCCATCGAAGATTAGCTTTGGTTCGCGGCATGTAGATGGTTCAGAACGAACAACAATACGGTCATCAAGGTACACTTCTCCATTGTAATGTTGATCGACTTACGGAAAGCAAGCAACGGTGATGTCGATAAGCAGTTTTATGGAAGCGTCACTTTTGATGGCGATGGCTAGTGCTTTCACTGGCAGAGATTTAGTAACGAATTGCAAATTATCGTGGCACTGTTCAAAGCTATCATTGGCATGAAAGCCGTACAAAGTGGCTGGGAGCTTACGAGAGTAGGATTAATGTCACTCATCCAGCAGGGCATGTATCGGGCTGACCATTGAAGGGTGACGCGATGTTGTGTCGGCATGATTAGTCTTTCCAGATATGTGGGCAGTCGTTAAGTACCATGAGGGTTCTTCGCTTCAAGTGAAACAAATAAGAGCTTCACTTTCCACTGATAACCGTAGACACAAAATACCAATAAAATTGATCACTGTGGTCACTGACGTATAGCTCAGTTTGGCCGAAATTACTCTGCCGTCTAGCAAAGTATAATGGTACAGATTACGTCAAAGATCCGAAGTCATTAATCACTGACTGCCCAGTGTTTCAAATTTATTTCAGAGAGTACTGAACGTGGAAATTCGGCAGCGTTAAAGACCTTACGAGGCAAGATACTTGAAGTATATGCAACATGGGGTATAGCTTGAGCAGACGACAACTAAACTGATACGGATTAGGGCTCGTGAGTGCACCAGCAGCAAAAATCCAGAGAAAATCCAGAGAGCCCTAGAGAAAGTGGACCGTTGGGCGGAAAAGAATAAGATTGGACTCAACCCCGACAAGT
>JAYRBW010057225.1:0-10911 GCA_036023295.1 Invenusta paracnida | reverse complement strand
TTTATGTTGTACTATGTTATTGTCTGAAGAGTTGCTGTGCAGTGAAAATGTTTTATTTCAACTTTTATTTACAAACTATACTATACAAACTAAGTAAAGCAACGTTTTGCTCATTAACTGACTGACTGACCTCACACATAATATTCTGCTCTCATTTAATATTGATCACTGCACAGCAACTTTTCGAACACCCTGTATAATGAAATACACTATTTTAATATAAGTATTACGATTTTCCTTAATTTTTTTTCTACAATAATTTTTGAAAAACTATGATGAGAAGCCCTGTGAATTACAATTTAAGTACAGTAGTGTGAGCAGGTCTGGCATAAGCATCCATATATTTTATACCTGTGTTTCAATATAGAAAGAAGGCAGGGTGAGCTATTTAGTGACAGACAACTTAATGGCTAGCTAATCTGATTTGGTTATGAGCCCCAGGTTTAATTTTGTATTTTATATAGCCATTTTTCAAGTTAACTTTTTTACCTAAAAATATTGTTGTTAAAAGGTTAAATAAATTATTTTATTTTTTATATAAAGGCGTTTTACCTATTAAGTATTTGTTTAGCTTTTAATAATGAAGGGCCTTTTTTGCATATCAACAGTCTAAAGAGAAGATGATGCGGGGTGATAGAAGAGGCTGTGTCAAGTTAAAAGATGCCCAAGTTGGAATTGACAATGAAGACGACAGTACTTTCACAATTACTGTGGATCATAAAACTTTTCATTTCCAGGGTAAATTAACTTCCTTCATTTTATTGTTACAAACTTTTGATGTGTAAATATATGTCATTTTTTATAGCCCGAGATTCAGAAGAACGCCAGAAATGGCTTGAAGCTTTGCAAGAAGCAAGAGACCTTCATACTATAACTTATGGCCTTTTCCCGGTAAGTTGTGCTAATTTTCTAACTATTCTTTGATAAGGTAGTGTATTAATCCAGTCATTCTGGCTAAAAATTCACCAAAATCTGGACAAATTGCTAACAAGGTTTGTTGATTGATAATTGGAGATGTAGGTCCTAACTAACACCTAAAAAGTCTCATACTTTAGGAAGTTTTTTCTGATTTTTCATTATATTTTTCCTAATAGATAAGAAAGATTTCCTTCATTTTGTCTAATTATCTTTAAAAACCTTATTTTTTAGAAAATTTATGTTTTATTCTTACTTTAGATAAAATATTTTATATCAATTTGTTGCTCTAAGTGTTCCTATTATTTAAAATAGAAATTAGCCTCAACTATTCTATAATTCAAATTCTGTATACTTTACAATATTGATAATTGAACCACTTTTAGCCAAATCTCAAAAATACTTTAATTATCAATATTCTAAAGTATAGAGAATTTGAATTATAGAATATTTGAAGCTAATTTCTATTTTAAATGATAGAAAAACTTAGAGAAACAAATTGATATAAAATATGTTATCTAAAGGTAAGAATAAAACAAATTTTCTAAAAAATAAGGTTTTTAAAGATAATTAAACAAAAGGAAGAAAATCTTTTATATTCATTAATAATGGAAAATCAGAAAAGTGACTTAAAAAAATTCTAAAGTTCCCTGACTTCGGACTTTTCAGAGGTGTTAGTTGGGACCTATATCTACAATTATCAACCATCAAACCTGTGTTATCAATTGTCCAGATTATTTTGAAATATTAAACAAAATTTAAAATATTGATTCCTGACCTGGAAAAGGTTGGGAATTTAGCTTTATCAATGAAATTCCGAGAAACGGTCGATAATTTGACATGCTGTTCTAAAAAGTAATTTGTCGTGATTGGTGTTTTGTGCAACTTAATAGACAGCAAAGACATTATAACTAGACCCAAAGATAATGGATTATTATTCCCTAATCCATTATCTTTGACTAACCCCCTAGGTGTAACACTAGTATTATACAATATAGGCGAAAAGTGAAATAAACTATTTTCTCATACCCTAAATGCAGAACACATTGTAAACTGTGAGCCAATCAGAGAAAGAATCATCATGTCTAGTTTCACTTTAATTGGATGAAAAGAGAGAAAGTATTGTATTCATTGCTGACTGCATGACCGTATAGTGTAGGTACATAACTGTGTCTTGTGCAACTCGATAGACAACAAAAACCGTAGAGTAATATGTATTACCAAGGTAGTTAAATTAGCACATTTGAATGTATATGTTAGCAGAAATTGGCATAATTAGGAATTATGCGTAATTCCGTATTTTTTACACGGAATTATGCCTAAAACCTAAAGCGATTATATCTATAGTAAAAGACATTAATTAAAAGTCGTTGATCTGTATTCTCTCATAATATATTATCATTCTTATTCTGTTTATTCGTAATAGTACGTGCATATTTACCAATAGTTGTGTAAATGTTGACGAAACAATAGAGAATCAAGGCTTACACCTATATATTATAATAATAATAATAGGTGTTCCTGCTATAATTGACTAGATTAGGTAATCATCGTTACACATCATTCTTCAGAGAAAAGAAAAAGAAGAACACTAATGACTATTAGCTTATTAAACAGAAAGGTGTTTCAAAAGTAGGAGGTTTGGACTGAATAGTCAATAGGAAGAATGAAGCTGTATTCCTTTACATCGAAGAACTCTGGCATTATTTAAAACAGATTCATTCCGAAACTGGACACGATTGAAAAGACCGTATGCTTCATCGAGCAAAGGAGTTGAAGTTGGTAAATATGTCGCGCGAATCGTGTGAACTGTTTCTGTGATTCTATGAAATATTCCAAAATAAAAAGAAACATACGGTAAAGGGCGTGGTATGTAAACCTATTCGAAGTAATGCATTTAATAGCCGATTTTCAAACTGTTTCGGATGGTAAATTGAATTATTTACTTTGTTTACCAAGATCATTTCACCAAATTTATACAAATTCGGCCTCTAGAGTCTAAGAGAGCTGCTGAAGTCGCAGTTTAGCTCGTATCTATCTTCAGTATTTTTGGAGCTCCTGTTATTTTGCAGAGCGATAATGGCAGAGAATTTGTTGCTGGTGTAGTATAGACTAACTGAAGAAAGTTTGGCCAGGATTGCAAATAGTTCATGGGCGCCCGAGACACCCACAGTCTCAGGGTAGTGTTGAAAGATCTAACAGTGACATTCAAGATATGCTCAATGCATGGATGGAAGAAAACAACTCAAAACGTTGGTCAATCGGTTGCTCATTTGTCCAATTTCAGAAAAATACTGCGCTGAACAGATGAATAAAAATCAGTCTATGAAGCTTTATTTGGTCAACCAGCGCAAATTGGCCTAAGCGCCTTTGCTACCATTCCAAAACACATTCGAGACACTATTGAAACTGAAGACAAACTTATCGAGCTTTTAGAAGAAAATTTGGATCAACCGGCTGATGTCGGCGTAGGAACAGAGAATGCTGAGGTAGACGTAGAGACTAAAGCAGATGTGAACACAGAAGCAGCCGTGGATGCTGAACCAGATGTGAACACAGAAGCCGACGTGAATGCTGAAGCTGACGTAGACACAGATGCAGACTTGGATGCAGTGACTGATTTAAATGCAGAAACTGATTTGGGTGCACAGACAGACATCGAAGCAAGAAAACGTACAGTTGAGATAAAAAGAGAAAACGTTCAACAAGCACAAAAGCAACAAGCATCTGCTATGATCAGGCGAACTTGTAAGAAATTGCTTAACAACGAAGCTGAAATTGGTGACAATGTATTAATTTTCGTTCCAGAATTTGATAAAAATCAGCCATGCTCTCGAAATGTTTTAGCAGTCGTCGTCAAGAAAACAGAGGACAAAGTACTTATAGCAACGGAATATGGCGGATTAAATGGCGCTTTATCAAAAAACCAATATACTGTGTGTAAAAGGAGACTGCTAACTCTTGAAGACGTCAAGGAAGATCCATCTTTAAGTCTGCGAGAAATCGTGACAAAATGCAACGTAACTGGAGGTCAAGGCTTCAATCGCTGTAATTGTACTTCTGGAGGACAATGCAAGACTAAACGATGTAAATGTCGAAAGAATAATCTAGGTATTGTGTAGTAGTCACTGTCTCAATTCACTAACATGCAGTAATAAACATTTATGGCGTATTATACATATTATTTAATACATAATGTAATAATTTTATCAACGGAAATTTGTGGTTTTATACAGTAATAAACATTAATGATGTATTTATACATATTTAATACATAATGTAATAATTTTATTATCGGATTTGTTGTTTTATGCAGTAATAAACATTAATGGCGTATTAATGCATATTTAATACATAATATAATAATTTTATTATCGGAAATTTGTTGTTTTGTTTACTTTTCAGTCTGGGTTTTGTTGTCGAAATCACGTTAGGATTTATGCATAATTCCTGTTCAAAATTAGCAAGAAATATACATAAAACCTTATTATGCCTATTTCCGCTAACATATACATCTATTAAAATTTACAGACAAGGTAATTCGGTCCACACTATAATGACCAAAGAATATAGGATTGTAAAGAAGGCTCACTCTTTTGATTCAAGCAGAAAATTCACCATTTTGAAACTGCACCAAAAATATAAAAATTTGTGTCAGAATGTCAGATACAATAATATATAATTTATATGAGTATAGCTTAAATCACAGAAAAGTTTTTCGATAGCGGCAATTAACTAATTTTGTTTACATTGGTATGCATAGCCTATATTGTACAGGCACTTTATTTCGTATACCTACGGCTTAAAAGTAAGCAAAACTAGTTATTTGCCGCTATTGAAAAACTTTTTTACTCTTATAATTTTCATATTATTGTAGCTCTAGTTCAGGCGCATATTTCTATATTTTTTACTTTTCATATCAGTACTTTATGTCATGTACAGTTGCCCATTTGAAAATCTATCTTTTATACTGTTTTAGAATATAAATATCGCATGTAAAATGGCAAATTTAGAATATTTATGATATTTTTACTGAGTGAATCCTCTTGATATTATTACTCTATGACAAAGATATTACAACTAAGCCACTAGACAGAACACTAATTTAATGCAATATGGACGAAAAGTGAAATAAGCTATTTTCTCTTACCCTACCGCGCGCAGAACACATTATAAATTGTGAGCCAATCAGAAAGAATCATCGAAACACTTGTCTATATGTTATATTAGAATACTGTTTAGTTGCTTTATTTTCATGGTGTTAATCTATTATGTTTGAATAAGTTCTATAATTATATTCTTCTTTCCTAGTTTTTTTAACGTCATTATCAACTATTAATTGTCAACTTTCTTGTTTGGCCGATCTTCTGTTCAAGGAGTGGCTTGCTCATGACCAAACATCAAGCCATTATGCCTGTTGTTTGCTATGTCACAATGCATTAACCAAAACACAATTAGCATTAAATCATTGGTACGTTCAGCCTTGGTATCACATGGTAAAAGTACCAGACATTTAGCAAACCTGAAAGCATCAGTCACAAAAAAATTAAGTCCAATTAACGCTCAGTTCATTTGTTACTTCCATCTATGATCAGGAAGCTTTTTACATCATATACCACAGCTGATAGTGCTTCGCTATGTGTTACCACGCTGCTGTCAAATCGTAAGTTGTGCGAGCGGAGACTCTGTGGTTGTTCAAGACAATTGATGACAACACGCCATTCATAACAAACGATTGCTTGAATGATATTTTCTCACAAATGTTCCCAGATTCGACTACTGCCAGACAGTTTAAACTTGAACGTATACAAAAACAAAGTATTCAGTAACTTATGGCTTAGTAAAATTGATCTTGTATTGTATATATTATGTTTTCTTTAAATGTAATAACAATTTTGTGGATGTTTCGGAATTTTGTTTTTTTTGTCTAATGTGTCGGGAAAATTCCGGGAATTTTATCAGGCAAATGAAGTGGCAACCCTGTAGTTACATTTTATTTATTTTACCTATATAGATATGTTTATGTGAAACAACTTATAAAGACAATAATTAATATTACTGAAACAATAGTTTAATAACTTTTTTATTAACATTAATAAATGGTAAATACGTTCTTGATGCATTCAAGGGAGTTATTTATCATTACTTGCCTTTTAAGATGATCATTCATTCTTAGTAAAAAATAAATTACAAAATTAAAACTAATAAATAATGAAAATTAGCTCAGTAAACGTTTGAGGGTTGACGCTTGTACAAATTTTTTCAACACTTACATTTTCAGTTTTACCTATTAAAAGTAAAATCTTTGGAAATTTATTTTGAATAATTGTCTCAAATTTAATAGTGTCGATAAAGAATAATTAGTTACCAATAAATTGAAGCCTATCTCAATAATTTCTAGAAAGACAAATTTGATTTGATTTTTGCATAGTAAAATATTTAATTTTCTATGCAACTCATGCATCATTTTGCATTCTACGAGATCTTTTTTTGCTAGAATAGAGGCCATAGATTGATTTCATTAATTTAAATCCTGTATACAATAAAAATGCATAGTCTGCACTAGTTGTGTAAATTACCTTAAAAGCAATGAATTATGCATATTTTGGCTTATTCAATTTTCTTCCAAATAAAACTACATATATATATACACTTTTAAACTGAGCGTAATATGGTTAGATTTTACTGTCCTTTTAACATTATTTATAGTCTATCCTGACTGATTGAATAACTAACAGTTTTTCTTTGCCTTAATTAAACCTCTAACTAAAAAATCAAACACACAAATTTTATTTTGCTCGCGTATTCTACTATCTATTTTATTACTTGATCTAGTTGAAATATCTAATATTCTTCCCACAGTCACAGTACTCGCTGGTCATTATATACTGTGTAATGTTGTTATGTTTTTACACGAGCATATCTCAACTATCGAGTGACGTGACAAAGCCATCAGACTACATACTGCCTATCTATTTGCGACATAATTTACTATATGCAATCGAGGCGTGTCGGAGTGACTGTAATTGCATCTCCTGCACTATATTATATTGTTATACAACTTTGGGCGAGGGGTGATTGGATTGGTATATTTAGTTGGCATTGAATTGCCTTACAAAAATGCTATAACATAGATATATATAATGGAGAAATATCGGCAGGGTTACAATCGAGAGAATAATTATATATAGATACAATATAGGGGTAAGTTCTTTCTAAACATAGAGCTAGCGATCGACTGCGAAGAAAAGCCCCCTTGATTATGCCGTTTCTTTCCATAATATATTTACTCATCCTGGAGAAAAAGCATGCACGTCTCTGATTGAGGAGAATCTGAGAGGAGAGCTCTTGCACTGTTTCTCCGTATTGATCATTGGATCACGAGTTCTTTCCTATCCCGTCCCTCATTCTCAATTTCTTTCTCTCTGAAAAAGTAGACGTTGTCACTTCACTTTCCCGTCAGGCAAAGTATAAAATGTACGAGATTAAAAATCGTTCAGGTATCGATAGGTTTTTATGAATAACTATTTTAACTCTGGTGTTATGCAACAACGCGTCGCTAAATCTGACTATTTCGACACCTTTGCATTTCTTTTACAAAAGAGAACATCTAAATTTTGATTCCATCGCACCGTTTATGCTGTGAACTATACTTATTAATATAATATGTACATGATCATCTAAAACTGTGCTTTATTTTTATTCACTCTTGGAATTTTATTCGATTTTTCGTTTATGGCCAGGCTTTGTTAGGGGAATTTCCAACTGCCTTAAAAATAACTAACGATATAATTGTATTTTAGTTTACCTTTTCTCTAAAAACTAACATGGAGCTGTATCGAGCGCTCTCTGTTTTCTTGTTAACAACCTTCAGTCATCGCTTGCTCAGGAATCAGACTCTTCTCTGCGTGAATTTGATAGACGTCTAACTGAAGCTGATGTCTACTTACAGGTTCTCATTGAACAGCATCTTGTGAGTTTATTTTATAGTTATTAATAACAGATCCATTTTATTTTGTAGTTTTGCTTGTAAATACCATACTATGTTTGTGATGACTTCCCTCTTAGCTTCCTGAAATTGTAATAATTGTTGAATTAAACATATTTGTGTAATATTTAATATTACTACACTGTCAGTTTGTTTATCAATATAATATTCATTTTCATCTGTATATATGAAATTTTAATTAAAACAAAGAATTAATTATATTTATTTGACTTTTTACATCCAACAATAAATCCTTTTCTCCCATTATTCTACATAGTCGGTTTTCTTATCAAATAAAAAGGTCCGGGGTGGAGGGGGTGTTCTAGTTTTGACTTGTGCCAATTTTCTTTTTATTAAGATTTTACTTGGTTATATCATTTCGAATTAATAAGAATACCCTTTTAGTATTATTATAGTTTAATGTTTTAATAATATATAACTTTTATATCTTATAATATTATTATGCTATATTTTTTATTACAAAAACATTGCTCTATACATATTTTTTATAATAATTTTATTTAAATAAAGCTATTTATTTGATCCTCATTGAACTTATTCTAGTAAATTCACAGTGACAAGTAACACGTGGTAAAATGTATATTTAACGATTTAATTTGTAGACTAGTTTATTGATTTTTTGTTTAATATAATGTATTGTACAGTCACAATATTATTTTAGTTACTGTGATACAACGTTATTCTTGATACTGGTTCTACTGTAACGGTTTAGAATAGCACACTATAACATAATGTGTTGTGTAGTATGTTGTCTATACAGTAATAAAGCATACAACACAGCAGCCATGATAATAAGCCTCTATCATATCATACTTTATTTATTATTGGTTTTCTCTTTCTATTTTATTCGCAATAGAGTATCGAAGAGCGCGTCAATACTCAAGTTGGCGAAGATCAGAAAGTGACGTGTGAATCTTTGTTGCTCCGGCTGAAGGTACTTTAGCTATATAATATATTATGTATGAATGTACTTAAGAAAGTTGAGATGTGAAATAAGGTTTTCGTCATCTTAACTCTGCACAAAATTGATTTATGTTTCAAAGTAATATTACCTTCTATCTATATTTAACAAGACTGAGCTTATATTATATAATAAGATGATACATTATTCAACCAGATTTTTAATAGAATTTTTTAAACTGCAGACTGTTTACATTGTTGTCTAAGCTATTTATAAACTCTGTGAAGTAGCTAGTTAGGTATACTTTAATTTATTGGAAAGAAAAGTTTGATGCTGCTTGGCGCTTTAGTAACACATGTGTATGTAATACATTATTTAGAAATATTATCATCGCTTTGCATTTTTAAATTTGTTTGTGTGTGGCTTGCGTCTTCAATCTTCGTATAGTGATTGACTAAGCGGTTTTTTATTGACACTACGATGAGGAGGGGGTTCTATTTTTAGCTTGTGTCAATTTATTTTCTATGAGACCCCACGTAAATATAATATTTCGAATAAAATTTGTATAACAAATATCTTCATTATTATCCATATCATCTTTCTTCATTTCGCATTACTCTTCTGAGGAATGTTTTTGACTAAAATGTGCGAAACAAATCAATTCACTTATTTTTAGTTAATTTACAAGTCTTTTTTATTTCCAGTTTTAGTGCTCTGCATTTCAACTAATTATCCCTTTGCATATTGAACAACACGATGGTTTAATGAAATTTGCAATTAAATTTTAACCTCGCCATACGAGGAGGGGTATTCGTTTTAATACCTCAGTCGTTTATACCTCAGTAGGTATTCGTTTTATTATTGACATCTTCTAGGAATGCACTTTCAATATATTACAGACTGATAATATCTCTTGGTTCTTTGACCTTAAGCCCTAATGAACAAATAGAGAAATGTAAACTTCTGTGACTTTTCCTAAAATAAAGTTTTACAACATTTAGCGCTATATTCATTATTGTTGACCCATGAAGTGGTCACGTGATCACACTGAAAATAATGAACACACGATAATCACACTTTTATATAAAATATGCTTATCTCTCTCAGATCGACGAAACTCTTATTTTGGTACCGATTAATTTAATTTATAATTAAATACAATCTTTCAGAAAATCTTTTTTGGAGTCCATATTTAATTATTTTTAAATAAAACAATTCCGATATGAATAAGGTTATGTTTATTATTTCTACTATTAATTTAATAATATGTCTCAATTCTATTCAAATTATCCTTCTTAAGTATAACAAATGTAATGCAATGATTGTATTACTAAATTGAAATGACTATATTTACAGTAAAGTTATATTGTATATACTCAGTAGGTATTCGTTTTAATATTGACATCTTCTAGGAATGCACTTTCAATATATTACAGACTGATAATATCTCTTGGTTCTTTGACCTTAAGCCCCTACCTAATGCTACTTCGTATGTATATTCATTTTGTAGCTAGATGGTGTACGTTATTATTCCTGTGCGCTGTTTTTTTATTTGTATTAAAAATAACTTTACATAATAGGTATATTACGATATATGTTTAACAGCGCTAGTATAATAATAGCAATTTAATACGACATTTTGACATTAAAATTGTTTAATATTTACATTACAAACTGTTACATAAAATTTTCAATTGATTCAAACTGTAGTGTGACTAAAAAATCCATTAGCTTCTTTATTTATGAAACTTGGAACTTATCACAAGACTCTACATATTATTACAACACGATAATTTAAATAATCATTATTCTTATATGCTTCAGTATCCAAATGTATTATTTCAGTACGGCGTTCTGTTGTTGTTGCACATGTACTAAAGTATATTACACGGAATTTATTCTATTCAAGGTTTTTTGTCCGTATTCCAATTTTCAGAGCATGATTGAACTGGTAAAACAGACAATTTTCTGTCTTCAAATGGCCAAGGTGAGAGATTTATATTCCATATCGAGGGCGTCGTGCAAGAATGAGCCAACTCAGTTTAAAGTAACTTCTGAGGAGAGCAAAAATTAGTTTTTGACCATC
>JAYRBW010057224.1:0-31610 GCA_036023295.1 Invenusta paracnida | reverse complement strand
TAAAATTTGGTGTCGTCGGCAAACAGCTTGGACTTACAGTTAGGAAAATTACAAGAGGTAATGTCATTTATGTAAATCACAAAAAGAAGGGGACCCAAAACTGATCCCTGAGGAACACCACTAGAGACGGTAACTGAGCGAGAAGCTGAGTTCTCAACTATAGTTCTTTGAGATCTATTTGATAAAAAGGAGTTAATCCAATTAATAAGATCATACTCGAACCCATAGGCCCTGAGTTTGACAAGTAACTTTGAATGGCAGACAGTATCGAAGGCCTTGGCATAATCAATATATAGAACATCAGTACGCAACCGGTTATTCATAGCAGTAGTCCAATCATTAAGTGTAGATAATAGTTGAGAGCAGGTAGAACGACGTGCCAGGAAGCCATGCTGTTCAGGGGTGATCAGATTATGAGAGTGTAAGAAAGATGTCATCTTTGAAGAAATGATAGATTCCATTACCTTGCACGTAATGCATGTGAGAGACACTGGACGATAGTTAGAGGGAGCTGAGGCTGATCCTTTTTTGTAGATAGGCCTAACCACGGCAGTTTTCCAAACTTCGGGAATCAACCCAGTTGCAAATGATCTCTCAAAAAGGATACTAAGAGGGAGAGAAATTTCGTTGGATATTTCTTTAAAAAGTACCATCGGAAATCCATCAGGGGTTTTGGAAGTTAATCTAGGCAGACGATGTAGACGTTTAGAAATTTCGTTGATTGGAAATAAAACACCACTGAGAGTAATTCCCGGTAAGACACGACTATCAAAACTAGGCACAACCTCATTATCAATAGTAAAGACAGTAGCAAAATAATCGTTTAGGCTTAAATTTATTCAAATTTGTAGTAGACTTTGGGCTCGCTATATTTTTTAAATTTTAACATGTTTCTGGAATCCTGTCAATTTGATTTAAGCTATATTAGATATAATTTTACATAAACATAAGATAATATTTTTTATTTTTTATTTTACTTATAAATAGGTGATTTTTTTATTAACAGTTAATTAATCATAATACATTTTCATAAAGATTTGCTGAAATAAATATAATACTATTTTATCAGTTGATTCTCCATGTGTACACACGTACTTTAATAGATAAGACTGGTTTTTAATGTCTGTTAGCCATCCTCACAATGAAATTAAGGATTTTTATACAGAACATTTTATAATCCAATGTCATTTGCAATACACCTGTTAATCATTTTGGAGATTTAGTAGGTGTTATATTTGCCAGTCAAACTCAATTATTTTCAAAAAAGTTTCAGTTTTAATTAAACATTTGTTTTTCTTTTTACTACATGCATATGAAACTATTTTGTTTTAATTTTGTTTCTTAATTAATTATTTAATATATTTGTAAACATTTTTTAATTTAAATAATATGATTTTTTTAACAATCTAATATTTATATACTCTTATTCTTCTTTTTTAGCTTTATATATGTTTTTAATGTTTTTTCAAGATGTACTTGATTCACATTATTAACATTTTCCAACAAAACATTTACTATACTTGTTATATTATATAGTATTATATTACTTTTAATTTGGTTTAATTTGGGCGTTGTAAAATCATCGCTACTTGTAAGAGATACTTTTTAGATTTTTCTAACAATTAATGATATTTACCGCGTTTTATTAACAAGTATATAGTTTTCTTATTTTTGAAATAGTATTTTTATATTGTAGAATAAATTATATATATGCCCGCTACATAGTATACCTTTATATCTTCCCATTAGTTTAAAATTAATTTTATTCTAATTTAACTATTACTTTATCCAAGCTTATTTTAGCTAAAAACTATGAATAACAACTGGATTTATCCTATCTTGATGTGGTTATATAGTTTCTTCTTATATTAATATATTATAGTGATATATTGCAGGTTAAAAATGGACAATGAAGGTGACTGTGAGTTTTGGTGAAACGAAAATTGTAGTCCCATGTGGTGATGGCGACTTGCTTATTCGGGACTTAGCAGAGAAAGCGGTCGTTCGATATGAAAAGTCTTCAGTTAAGGTGAGTGGTTTCACCTTTCTTTCCTATACATATCCCTAAGTCGGTTGGACGAGCGGTACTATGTGCACGATTTACCTGATGTAGATTGACGGCGGTAAATGAGGATGAAATCTATTTTTGATTCCTATCTATATATCCAATTGAATAGAATTAGTAGTACTTAACTGAACTTCCTCGTTTATAATTAAGTCAACTGCACAATTTAATCAATAACTGTACACAAACCGGGCATAACATTTTCTAGTTTTATGCAATTGTATTTTGCTTTCTTGAAAAAGCTGAACATCCAGTCCATTTAATATATTTTCCTAGCTACAAGTTAAGATAGTTTATTAAACGGTAATGTCAATGGATATTGCAGAGTTAGTTACTCCAAATTTGATTTTCAGCCCATATATTATTGATGCGTCGCATGTTATGGCATACTGATAGTTTTAGGCATAGTTTGTTATATTTGAATACGGTATCGTTTTGTGTCTAGAAGGTTATGAGGTTCATCAGATAGAACATTTTATGACAGATAAAACATATGCATTAGGTTATTTTTTGCTTATTTATGATACTTTTATTTAATCTTTTCATAGATTTTTGTAATTAGGATGAAATTAAGTTAAACTTTTCACCCAGTAACCACTTCTATATTATTTTTATCATACACTTACTTCGTAAATATTTTTCTTGCTTCCATGAACACATATTATATTTAAACACTATTATGTCTGTCTGGTTTATTTTACCTATCAATAGGTTGTCAAAGTAAATTACTGATAAATAATCAAATGTATCTTAATAGTTGATGTACCATTAAGTTAATTAAGTAATGTATATATATACAGTTTAAATTATGGTTCAATGCACCTAACCTTTTGAAACTTTTGTATTGTGTGATCACGTATTCTTTTAATAAAAGGTACTATTAAGATAAGGCATTAATGTTGACTTGTACTTATATTTGGAAGTTATGGTGAATAGCAGAATTTGCTTTTAGCTTGCATCAATTCATTATAATATGGGCTGCTGTATACCTATGCTTTCATTCTCCAGGGAAGTATATTATGCATAATAATTATAGCGAGAGTTAGGAGAACTAAGAATCAGCGCGCCTGTGATGCACGTTTGGTCCCCTTTCTTGTCGTCGATGCCAAACTATGCCACATTACGTCTTTAACAAGGGAATGTTGCCGTCTAGAGCTACATAGGTAACCAACCAGCTGGTGTAAAATCGAACTATACAGCCGCCTGTAAAGAATTGTTGGCTTGGGTTTGTTTGTGTGCTGCTTTATGCCTACCTCTGCCTACAACTAACTTACTTAGCAGCTTATAGGCAAGGAGGCAATCTGTGTTGTGTGCCAGGGTTGCCCCGATGTTTCGTCTACGCCGTCGTCCTGCTATCTCGCCGTTACCATCAGCTTCACAATTATGCCTCCTCGCGCTTGTCAAATCGGTGACGTTTCACTCGCCCCCCCCCCCTTTTCTCATTCCACCCCGTGCGTCTATTTGACTCGACAGTTTTGGTAAGTAATGCGTGCGACGGCGTTCTGGCTGTATAGTATTATTTCCCAGCGTTCGTTGCCTTATAGCTGCGCTCCCTCTTGCTTGTTGGTCGATAAAACTCGATATTATTTTGTTTTCTTGCACTATATTTCGTGTCTTCTCAAATGTCGAGGCTCTCTTTTCCTCCTCGCTACGCTCCCTCATTCCTTTAATAATAAGTCTATTGAATCCTTCATTGATTACGTGTCGACAAAAAACTTGTGTCAATTATTATGGAGTATCTCTTTTAATAAAGAGCGCGGTATAGGGATAAACTTTCTGACTATTTTAAATAATAATCTTTATTGTGGGAAGTCTTTTCACCTGTATTAGTAATTCGTGATGCAGGCGTGTAGATGCCTTTCGTTATGATGACATTATATAGATACTATTATGCGCCTATTCCTATTACACTGCTCCTTTCCCACTTTATAGATCCGATGTTAGCGTCTAAAGGAATTGCCTATATATAAAGGGAATGTGAGTAATGGATGATTAGCTGACTTGGATGGCAGCCAAGCTTATTTCCAGAGGTATTATATCTGTTGAAGTACGTATTATTGGTGTGTCTATGTACACATATTATACTAGTAATAATGATATAGTTCAATTTAAGCTATTTATCCAACGTGTCTAAGGATTTAGTTTGTGTTTTCTTATGCAGTTTCAGAGTACACCATGTTTTCAAGAAGGATATTATGCATATGCAATCAATATTAATATACATATTTCTCTTTCATTCCATTGATTTAATATTTATTTATTTATACCACTGATAACATTTTGACATTGTAATTTTATAAAGAACGATAGCTTTTTAAATATTGACAAAGTTAACTGATTTGGTGGGTTTAGTTGATATTTTTTCGTTTTTACATTTCGTAAATACATAGTATGCATACACGGATGGTATATGACGTGGGGAAAGTAACTTGGTAAACACATATATATATATATATATATATACAGAGAGAGATAGAGTGTATTAGTCGAAAGAGTGGAGGACTGAAAGAGTAACTTCGTTATTGAGTTATCGTCAACTGTGCCATATAGTATATCAGCTATAGACTTGTCGCAATCAATGTCTTTTTGAGTAGAAATTGAGGTAATTATAGAGGTTTACTGTCCATTTGTTTCCTGCTGCATAGTAGCCTGCTTTCTTGCTGGGCTTTTTCAAGTTGGTCTGGTACATACAACTAATCTTTATTCTTTCACAGTATTTTCTATAGCCTTTCCAAAATTCTACAGACGTTATCTAAAATATTGAAAATTTTTTTACTTTTCTCTCTCTATTTATTTCTACTTATAAATATGTATATATAACATTTTTGGTTTATTCTTCCCACTTTCTAGAAATTTTGAACCAATAATATAGGTTAAAAGCGACCCTTTTGTAAAATATTTATATACATACTTTTTTATTAATGTTATATTAATCTAGAATATAATTATTATGATTAAATTATACAACAATTTGTAGGTTTTTATTTTTCCATAAATTGATGCATTCTGTTTTTTAGTTTAATGATTCAATTTCTTTTTTATTATTTTAAAAATTATAATTGAATTTATTTTTATCTGTTGGGAGATTATTTTTATAATTAGATGTCATTATCTTTATTTATGCACGTATCGATTAGTAATTATGTCCAAAAATTAGTTATTTTATTTCTGCAATTATTAGATTTCTTTAGCTTACTGAGAAAGGCAGTTTCTAACTGACTGATTTATTTATGTTTTCAGCGTTTAGCAAACATTACTTATTTATTTTAATGGTGATATCGGATTTTCCAGTGAAACTAATTACCATTTATTACTTTAATTGACTCTATTTTTCATTTCCTTCAATTTGTTATACTATAATATTAGGCATATTATTATTTTTCTTAATCGGCAGGGACATACGTTTTTCTTTAATTACTTTAACCAATTAATTAATTTATTATATTCAACTTTTTCTTTGAAGCGTTAGTATAAATATGTTATTATTGAAGTCTTTTAACTAAATTTATTGTATTTATAACCTATGATGAGGCCTTTTAAAATATTTATAGACTTTAATGTTGGTTTTTAATGATATAATTTACAATTTATCAACTTTAAAAATACTCGTTCAGTTATATATGTACATGTTATTTTACTGGGCTCATAATTATGCGCATTTAATATTGTAATAATACTCATACGTGTAATTATTGTATCACGGTACAATATGTAATTCCAAATTTATTTAATTAAATAAAACGGCAGTTTTGATTATTTTGCCTATAGTTATGTACCTACTTATTTTGAGCCACATAATGTAGATTTAAATGCGTTAATATTTTTGAAATGTTTATAGTCTTAAATTTTATAGCTCATGTGCAACTCAATATATAATATAGTAATTATAATAAAATTAGTATCTGTAACATTTTCGATGAAATTTGTCAGATCTAGATTATATTCATCCCCAGTTGGTCATGTCGTTAATATATTATGAGTATGTCCAATATATTAATCCTCACACTCACTGCCTTTCTTTCCCTTTCGCAACACTTATACCAACTCCTCCAACAAACAGTCCCCGGAGGTGTCTACCAAGGTAATCAATCTTCATCTGGCCAGCGATGGTGGAATTCTTGACTGGGATGATTGTGTTCGAGATGTCTTGGATGACAGAGAACTCGTGAGTATTACTCGTATTACCTCCATTTGTCCATAACATTTCGCCATTCTTTCCTATCTTTGTCCACAGTTTTGTGTATACATTTTAACGACTTTCTCTTGATTTTTATTACATTGTCTTACCCTCACTTAATTTGCATTGACCTATGTGTCTTATGTTGTTAAAGACTATGATTTAATGAAGCACACTTGATTGTATATTAAGGGGTTTTATTTATTGGCGATATTAAGTATACTTTTCTGTGGACATTGTTAGGTATTATGCAGAACTATATTCTACTGTTTTAAATTATGAGTGTGTAACATTATTTTTGACTTATGTTAACACTTTTATACAATGTGTTTTATAAAGCAGGTTTAACTTGACATATTTGTATGACTTATTATTCAATCATTTAGTTTGAAATTGAGTTTTAATTGAATTAATTAATTTAAGCAAAATATTATGTCCGTGGAATGCTATTGGTCTGTTCTATGTAGTAGAGAATGTCAAATGACAGCGACGTATGCCGGCGCATTTATGGTGATGATGCACCGTCCTACCGTGCGGGTAATATTATTTACTACACACGTATGCGTCATCCAATTGTGTAAGAGATGATCATACATAAGTACACATTTAATGTTGTAGGCTTAGGTGGGTACATTAGCAAATTATACAATGTATTGGTGTATAGTAAGTAAGTAGGTGGCATTCTATTCTATTTCTATTAACTGGTCACTAACTCTAGTGTGGTGTATACTAGTGGTATATAAGTACATACCTACTGGCGCAGTATAAAATGCAATCTCATTTATAATCTGCTTGTCGTATGTAAGACAAATATACTGAACGTGAGTCGCCTGAATAATACACCATTCGTTCGTTAGTTCGTTGATAACTCCAAAATCGTTTCATTTTGGTATTTTCTTTCTGATTAACTGACTTTGCTCTTATAATTCTACCTTTGTGTTTCTTTTTGGATTACTTTTTGTTATATTCGTCATCTTTTGATATTATACTAATGATCAAATCAGTAAGTTAAATATACTTTTTTTCTTTTTATGATCATTATATGGTTGTATAATACCGCTTATTTTTAATTTATACATTTTACAGGGTCATCCAGGGGTACTTGAAATTGAAGTATATACTACAGTGCACTTGAATTTTAAACGAAATACATACTGAATATAATATACTCGAACTTCATGGATACATACTTCAATTTCACTATATTCATGTTGCTGACTTTAAATTCCTTGTCTTTGGTTGGCAGCTGTTTCACTCGAGTGATTAGCTGTGTGAAAGGGCTTGTTTCTGTTGATTCTTTCATGTGGGGCTAAGGACTTAGGATTGCCTAAAGTTGTATACATTTTGTTAAGAATCCCGAGGTTTCTCCAAGCTTTTGTCAAGTCTAAGAGTTGTAGGTAAACGAAATAAATATTTTAATCGAGATGAATGCTGATTGTTTTGGTGAAAATATCCTGCACACCCTGAGTTTTATATTTTTTAATCGTAAAATATTTCTCTTGTACTAAATCCTCATTTTCCGATGCTGCTTCTATGAAGAAAAAACGTTTTTATTTTAGAGTTGCATTCTAAATGAGTAAATATGTATTTTTAGCTCTGTATTTACAGTTGCAGTTATACTTTTTCTGAATTTAATGAGGCTGTTGTTCAGAAAATATTAAAATGGAGCTTCGTGTAATAAAAGCATATTCATGGATGTTTAGATTATAGATTTTGTAAGTGGAAAGTTTGCTTTTCAATAAAAAAATGAAATAGAGGGAAAACTTTTATTGCTTAAAAGTTTTCTAATCATGTAAATATTATTGTTTATACATTGATATGATTTTTTTTACTACTACAATGGATATTTTACTTATAAATATGATTTTGCTTTTACTTTGGTGCAATTTCTAAATATTATATTATAGACACTTTTTTCTTGCAATAAATCTGTAATATATTATGTATCAAATTTTTTCGTATTCAATGGGTTTAGTATTTTTAAAATTATATATATAATGTATTTGTTTGTTCCAATATCTCTAATCATTTCTCATTGCTCTTTCATTTTCAATCTTACAATTTTTCGTAATAATAGAATATAATTAGTAATTTTAAATTATAAGTAGGTATATAGGTAGTTGAAAGTTGTATTTTTTAGTTTTAGCTAACCCTTTGGTGAATAGCTAATAGATTAGTACTGTATAAACAGAATTATCAACTGACATTTTTATCTTTAGCGATGTCTTTATTGAGAGTACGGACGATTGTACACCTGGGAAACTGCATATGACATAAATCGTCTACAACATATTTTTTTAATGTTTCCCGTGCTAGTTATATTGGCAATGCTGTCATTATTTGGAGAGTTTCATCGTTTTTACAAATGTATATACAACAGTTATAGATTTGTAATTTCTCCTTCTTAACATTAAGATGAAATAGAAAAATGATTTGAAGGTGTACTTTTACAACAAGTTTTGAAATTCTATTTAATGAGTTGAGGCCCTAAGCAGATTTTAAATCCCCTTTTCATAGTAATGTATTATTGGAGCTAGATATTCTAAACATTTAGGGGACAGTTAGAAGTTTATTTCACTTCAGGTGAATTTTTGATTAATGTTTCATACTCGATAATTATTTTTTTCATTCAGACTATAATATATGTTTTCTATGTAGAATGCATCCTATTGCTCTGTTATGATTCCTAATCTATTATTGTGTGTATAAGAGGCAATTCTATTAATCGTTTCGTCTCAAATAGTCGATATACTTTTATTATTATAACTTATCTGTTATTATGTCGAGACGCATTGTGCATACAGCAGCTATAATATTGAAAGAGGCTTTTCTATTTAATACTATTAGGCACTATATTATGTACGCCTACATAATATAACGTGTATTATTGATTTTTGTTTTAGTTGATTGCGGCAGACATTTGGGGAATGGAAGTGGGGAGTTTAGCGAACGAGAATCGAATAACGTCACTAGTTCCTCACTACAAGCTAACTAACTAGTTATTCGGCATCGTAGAAGGAACTCACTTAATCTAAAGTTCAAAAGCTGATCTTTTTAGCCTTGGCAATATTTATGTTGGTATATTTAAGATAATGCTGATAAGAGCATCCTATTTTATTCTTGAGACTGCGACTTAATTTAGATTTTTTTGCCAGTATATTTTAGATATTTGTTCATTATGTATTATAGTTCAAAGCGGCAGTAAAGTTTGTATTTTTTATATTAACTTTTTACTAAGACCATTTCATAATCTAGTCTATTTTGCAGAAATTTAATTGTTTTTACTCATAATTACTAAAAATTAGTTTCTAATTCGATTATATTATGTTAAATAATAATAGTAATATGTTGTTTAGAAATTAGCAAAATAGTTGTTGTATGTTTAATAATATTCACAATTTTGTGTATTGATTAAAATTTAGTTGACACATTTTGATCATTGTTCGCAGCAACGTATTTTTCTTTTATTAATTAAAAACTATTATTCTTATTATTACAGTTTTTTGGAAAATTTTAAAACGGTATTTCAGAGCAGTTAAAAATGGAGTTACCAGTTAATGTAATACTCACAAAGTAGTTAAACAAGACGATAACTTTTAAATTGTCATTATAGTCATATCAATAGTACAGACAGTCGTTCATATTTATTTATTGATTTGGTAAACTTTCAGAGAACTGTCTTTTTGAAAAACATTCTGTTATTTAGATTCTACATATTAAGCATGTTATTTACATTGGTGTTTTCAAAGTTGTC
This sequence comes from Invenusta paracnida, assembly GCA_036023295.1. Lineage (NCBI taxonomy): Eukaryota > Metazoa > Platyhelminthes > Proseriata > Coelogynoporidae > Invenusta > Invenusta paracnida. The sequence continues at coordinate 21,614 of JAYRBW010057224.1, read as the reverse complement.
TTGACAAGAATAATTTCCTGGTGGCATTACATGACATGTATTATAACTCTATTCATCTGCTAGCTCGCGGGAATATTTATATCAATAGCTGATAGAATACCATAGTTCTTCAGTTAAATACTTTTGGGATAAAATGTGATCGCATTTCCATATTGCATTTCTAACATACATTATTAGATAGGTATAAGATTATTATGCTTACCAATATTATTTTATCTATAAAATAATATAGGTAGATAAAATAATATAGGTTGATGGTAGTTTAAAAATATAATTTTAAAAATTTGTAGTGCACGCTTAAGGATATGATGGGGTATTACGAGCCTATCGTGTGTATAAGGTATTTCTTAATATACATTAAGGTAGGTTAAACGTGGCCCAGCGGTGTAATTTCTTTTGATAGCTTGCTGGCTTTCTTATAGAAGGTATGTAATGCATGCGTTCACAGGTGAACATATAGTGGTACCTATAGGGATCAAGTGAAGTACATACATACACAGAACTGGTGACATGTTTGCATTTTATGCGTTGAGAGGAACACGCTTTCTCTTAGCTTGCCTTCTAATATGTCTCGTGTATATTATAGACAGAAGAAATCAAGGAAAGTTTCTGGGGCACATTTTTCATGTGAAGTATGCAACTTACTTTTGGTGGGTTAGGATATGGTGTAATCAAAATTGCTGCGCGTGTATATATAGGTTATTTAGTAGGTGTTTACAGATTCTCAAAAGTTTTCAAGTGACTATATGGGTACCTACTGCATATTGCTGTAAGTATGTGTTAAGTGTATGGCAAACAGCTTTAACAAATTGACCAAGTACTAGATTTTTCCGTAATAAGTTTAATTTACATATATAATTAACCCATGACACATGTTTCTTTGTTAGAATTATTATTTGGTTAAGAAGATGGTTAAATTTACGGAGTATCTACGCTTAAAATATTATAAAGTTTGCAGCTAAATTTCGTTTCTATTAAAAAAACAACTAGTATTTTAATAGTTATTTAAAAAATATGTTGATATTTTTAATTACCCCACTTATTATGTTATTATATTTTATTTTGGTATATGTAAATAAGGTCTGTTATATTAATTGCTTTTTCTAAACATATACACTCATTAAAAAGCAGAAGCGGAAATCTCTGCCTATAAACAGGTTAATCCTTTTAGGTTTCATAATATAATCACTTCAATTTAGAAAAAATAATCGACGAAATCGAAATAATATGTATAGCTCTCCTTGTTCAATTTCCCTCAATAAATTAGTTTTAATTATTTAAAACTGAAATGTTCACGCGTCTTTTCTAATCCTTAATTTCTTCTCTTGTCCATATTTCATCTTCTTAATTGGATTTCATGTGTGTTGCCTATTACATATACATACATATATGTAGGTGACCCCTTGGTATATAATTATATATTGTGTATTATGGCAGTTGTCTTGACATTATATCCTACTCGATCTGCCATCCTCTTCCCCTGTAGAATTAATCCCTATAAATGTAGTATGCCTATATATTCCAGTATGATATGCACACACTCTGCACGTCAATTCATTCTGTATAGCTACACCTACACAACGAAGTCTTACAGTAATTCGCGCTGGCTGGCAGCACATCTTGTGTTTCGGTATCTGCTATAGGCACATGTGCATAACTCTATTTGCAGTACAGTACCTATGCGTGCATATTCAACAGGTAATAAATTGTCCAGAGCTATTTTAAAATTTAATCATCACTACTTGCTATTGACTACGACAAGATGTGAGTGTGTGTATTTCTTCGTGGTTTTGTGAGCGCTTCGTAGAACATTAGCCAACTCGCCCTTTACTCAATCGACATGTGATCAGTTTTCTCTACTCCTATCTATAGATATACATGCGTACATAGATGTACACGGAGATAATATTTATTACATATATTAGTTTCTTTTCTTGGTTTCGCTCTAGCAATACATACCTATATATGTATATACATTTGAATATATTTAATTACGTGCGTCTATGCATGCATTCGAGAGTAGATAGATGCACAGGAAGTTGAGATGCGACTGGGGAGGATATAGAGCATAAGAAGTTAGTGATGGGAAGACTGGGACAATATATTTGCGGACATGATAACTTATCAATGATGGAACAGGTATACACACTGCCTCTATATACATAATATGCATACATATTTGAATATTATTACTGCGTTTCTTGAGAAAATGCATGCGGCCAGCAAGATCTCTGTTTGAGAAGATAAGGCTTATAACGATATTCTTCGTAATCTTAAAAAATATCGTAATTACCATGGTCGTTCTGTAATTCATGAAGCATGAGCAATTTTGCTTCCTCCATCGATGTTTATGGTATATTCTTGTTTAGATATGTGTATTTTTTTACATATATATGCATACCTATAAACATAACATTTTGGGCTTCGCGGACTTGGGACTTGAATTGTTTAACTCGATGATACAAGTTGTTTCATTTCCATACCTTCACTGTCCCCTTTGGATTTATGGATATTACTAATAAATTAATCTAAATATTTATTTTCCAACATATATTTAAAATCAATATTTCTATTGTAATTTACATAATATTACGAGTATGCCGATTTCAATGTATATGCGTATAATTTATACACTTTAGTTGTATGATTTATAAGTATTTTTGTTACCAAACTACGTTTTTTTAATTAATTCCTTTTTAAGAAAAAATTCTAGTACTTAGTAGAAACTGATGAATGCAACACTAGTTCTATACTATAGTGAGAATAGTGATTTTTCAGTAATGAAGATAAAAATTATCATTAATTATATATGAAAGTTGTTTCTTATATTATACATTTCAATATTCTAAGCAGTTATTTACACTTTGTTATCATAATTTTAAATTAACAAAAAAAATTGTTGACGTATCTTTTGTTTATGCTTTAAAACATAATCTGTTTTAGACTAAAACGATTTTGAATGAATTAATAATTTTTATTAATATTATTAATAATCTATTTTCTATAATGAAAGATTTAATTTATATGAAATATTCATCTATCTAATTAATATAGTCTCTTTAAATATAGTCGATATATTTTTAGAATAAATTATTCATTGAAGCTAACTATTTTTTTCCCATTTTTGATATGTAGTTTCAATTTTAATTTTTGTAAATGATAATGAACTATATTTGAAAGAAAAAATGATTTAATTGACTATATTGCTCATTAAGCATATATGTAAATAGTGTGTAATATTGAGATAGCTATATAATTTATATAATCTTTATTACAATTTCTTAACTCATTTATGGAGTACTCCTATAATTATTATATTCGTATATTACTTAAATTTTGTAGCCGTGTTGTTATTGGGACAGAATAAGAGTAACACCTGTATAATATTTATTTAGTTTTTTAAACATTTCTACAATATATTTTTGCATATAACTGGGATATTTCAGTTATTCAGATATTTCACGGGAATTTATTAAGTTTACAAGTAAATAAAATGTACTGACAAAAATGTGCCCTCCATTACTTTTATTCTAGCTTTATATAACTACATATATATATAGTTATATAGTGCATACTCATTGCCAAGAATATAATATGCCTTCTGTATCTGGAATTGGTATTCTTGTCAGTATTATTCTTCCCTTCTCCCCACTCACTCAAGTATTCCACGCATTCCGGATAAGTTTCTTAAATCTCCAGCTAGCTCCATTTCCTTCATCTACATAATATATTGGAAAAGGAGGATGGATTATGAATTATTCTGACCACCACTCCACAAAATGCACTCATCCTATCCATTCTTAAACAAGTATGTATAACAAACAAAGTAATACTATATAAGACATCTCTCACTTTTTCCCTGAACTTTCTAAAAAACGTGATTGCTCACTTAATCAAGGTTTTACGTAGTGTCTGTACATAATATAGTCTATAGGTAGTGTAAAAAAGCCAGTAAGATGTTCTCACTTGGGACACCGGGTGAAATTGGTCTTGGGGCGCTGCTAACTTTTACAAATCGGATGGATCACAACTTCCTTATAGGCTTAATTCTCTGCAATTTTGTAACGCTCTAACTTTACGCCATTACATTTTTTGTGTACATGAAACAGGCTGGACTCTGGGGAAGGGATTACGAACGATGAGTTAATACACGTGGTATGAATAAACTATGAGTAGCGCAAAAGATTGAGCCAAATCTAATCTTTCTATAAAATATTAGAATGAAAATGTGGTTAAGCAAGAGAAACGTTTATTGAGTTGATCCGAGTCGAAGTCTCGGTTTGCAGGATTAGATATTTGGGTATTTTTTTTCGATATCTCATCTAAGAGTTGTTTCCGCACTTGTGTGGTTTGGCTCATCCCGACAGGTTTGAGTGGTCTTCTTTTTCATTCTCTTTTGGCTCTCACTTCTCCCCATTAAGATATCATTAGTTTTTCTCTACTGTATGTATACTGTATGTATTATACTCGTATTATACTATATGATATTGTAGGTAGACGTTTACTGTATTTAGTACTCAGTAGGTATACATAGATAGGTACACTATATACATACGTATACTGGCTGGTGATCTAGTATATTAGCGTACATTGAAGTAGTGGGTAGTCGTACTTGTTATTCAAGATCAATAAAGCGCGGGCTATCGAATTTAATAGCTTACATCTCCCAGAAAAGATTTCGACGATTATTCCTACCCATATTATGTATACATATGGATATAGTGTTATACGTGAGTGTGTATTCTTTGCCATATACTGAGCTTATCTTGAAGGGTTGTCCAGTTGTCTGTTTTTTCTGTATATGTGCTTTATTTATAAATCTCTGCTATATATTTTATCTGAGTATACTATTTATAATTTTAATATCTTTGTGTACGTCATATTTTACTTCTTATCTAGATTGTATTATTAAAAAATAAAATTTAGGTACAATAATAGCGGTTTTAATGGTATAGATATAAAAATAAATCTTTTATACAGTAATATAATGGTGTGCTATATATTGTGTGTAGGATTTTAAAGACATCTCAAATAGAAAATTATTTGTGAAGATTGTTAACCATAAAAGGTGAATTAATCTTTTAGTATACTTGCGGAAAAAATTATTATTTCATTAAAACAATTTTATTTTTCAGTCATAAATTTATAATTAAGCAAATGAGTGAATTGGATCGATTTCTTATCAATTCAATGCTCTTTGGATTTCGATTAGTTCCATTGAAATTACCTCATCGTGAACAGAGGGCGCATTTCTTTGACAAATAGGTACCTCTAATATGAGTAAATCGACAGGGTTGTGAATTATGGATCTGCACAACTAAATTCCCTTCTCATCCTGTAATCTGGAATATGTTACATACTGCTAAATATAGTTCCGTATTATATGTAATACACAATTTGTAATAGATATATGTGTAGATGTTCTTACTGTACATTTATTGGAAACTTAGTATGTGAGGATCATTATACTACAACACAGTAGAGCTAACAACACAAAATCACAGTGGGTATGATTCACAAGGTAGCCAGCATGCAGCCAACGATCCCATGTATACACTTATTTTCTATCGTCCTCCCCATTGCCAGGTTTAGTTTTGGTTATCGTGTACGTTTCATCAATTTCTTTGATCAAAAAAGGGAAAGTTAATTTTTAGGATCTTTTGCCATAAGAGAGGAGCTAGATCGATTAAGGCGATAAGAAAAAGGCTACGTATATGTGCTGTCCTGCTTCTTCCTGTACACTTTTTTCTCTGTACCTTTACCGTCCTTGAGATAGTTACAAGGAAAACAGGAAGAAATATTTTAAGTTGTAAAACTGCTTGTGGAATATACAGAGCTGGTTAGTGGTTGTTGGACGCACTTTCCCAGTTTATTCAATATAGTGGTATTATGTTTTTACAAAAAGGGTAAAATAAGCAAACAGTTGCTCCTTAATATTATAATATACGTATTGGTACATTATGGTTTCTAGTGTGTTCAGACTTGATTCATGAACTTAAATATGCACATAAAAATCTTTCGTTTGATGGCAGTTGTAGTTTTAAATATTACATTCAATGAACATGGCATTTATCTAGTTTAATTTGAATTATAATATTTTTATGCTGGGTATAGTTAATATATATATCATATTTGTACGAGTATAATATTAAACGTACGATGTTTTTTAACATATTATTTTATGATCAGATTTTCTACGTATGTATATGCAACAGCCTTGATTTTCTAGATAAACGATTCATTGTATATAATTCTTGCCTATCTGATGTAAATATAGAATATTCATGCCTAGAAATTATTTTAATATTTAATATAAAATCAAAATAATGATTGTGAGCATATTCTCCTTTATTAGACGTAAACCTGCATATGGTGTGTACATAATAATACCTTAGATGTTAATTCTTTTTGCTTTCGACTTGCAAGAGACGTCTTTTCACACGTCTGTATTCTTTTTAATCTTATCGTGTGTCAGCTCTCACGCAATATCGTGATCGTGAGTTGAAACCGAAGCGCGGGAATGTATTCTCAAGTCTCAAAGATCGGTTTGGAAACTTGTTAAATCACAGCCAAAACTGACTTATACTCCATAATAATAAAACCCATCTATATCAATCTTAAAAGACTCCTTTCCCTAGTGTCTGCTGTACCTCTTCGTTCATCTACACAACAATATCTGTCTTGGGACTTCACCCCGTCCATTTCTCTTATCAACTCCCCTTTTCCTTCACCCTTCACATCAGCATTTTCTTATATTTTCTTTCTTTCACACGTTTGGGCCATCGTAACTGACTGAGTTGAGACTAACTGCGCACACGGTATAAGGCTCTTGGCTTTCAGTTCAGTTTAGTATTCGATTCGGCAGCAGTATAATATTATACGTTCCTTCTCTCCGCTAGACTTTCATTTCTGCAAGCTGTTAAGAGAAGGGAGCCTGATGCTTCTTCGACTCTTCAACCGTTCCTCTCGCGCCTTCCTTCAATTACATCTACTTTTAAAAAGGGAACAGTTATTTTTACTGCTGCTGCTGCAGCTTCTCAATTGCCTCATTCGAAATATCGTTGTGTCAACTAGGGTTCTGTGTTTTCTTTTCTCTTGTGTACTATGCTCCGCGTTCTTTAATAAATTGCAGAGTTATAGGAGCTTCTTTGATTTCCTCTCCACTACAGGCTATTTACAATGACGAAATTGACCATGATTGGTTGCGATAGCTCCATATACATTAAATTAGAAGTTAGAAGTACTATAACATCTTCAAAGTTATACTTAGTTTTCAACTTTTATAATTTTAAATGTAGTTTTATGGAAATAAATAGTCTAGGCATCTCATATTTATTGTTATTCATAAATTGCATTGTTTATTTTTATATACATGCACACATTCATATCTAAACGCTCTTTGCCTTCAGCCAGAACGTTTAAATTGAGACATTCTCTTTACTTATTGTTTAGAAATATTTCTTTTGACTAGTTATTTCTGATCAAGAGTACCTTTCTATTACTTTAATTAACCTGTATATAAATTCGTTAGGTTCTTAAGCACATTTATTGCATGAATATAGATCTAAGATAACTGACAGAAATGTGCATACTAGGGTTGTAGCCAGTTTGAAATAACGGGGGTGGGGGGCAGTCTTACAAAAAAACACTTTCTATTTTTATAATATATCTCATTAATTTAAAAAATATTGAGGCAATCCAAACCATATATTTATTATTAAAATTATAGATAGTGCGAAGTAAGTTGATACAAAAGAGATATAAATCAGTGTCTGTCAATGTTACTGCAGTAAAAGATTCCGCCAAGATGGATTGTATTATTTATTTTATTATGAAGGTTTCATCACTCGTTATAGCATATTTAAGTATAATATATATATAATTCTTTTTTTTCCTAAAAAGGGCATACTCTACGGAAAAGGGCACTTTGATTTTATATCAGGGTAGCTACCCTCCGGTAGTTACGCGCTGCATACGATATACTTGTCACAGTCAAATTTATTGTTGTAAATTTAGTAATAATATAAACTGGTAAGTAAAAGTCCATATTAGAATATTGTTATATCCTAAAAAAATACGATTATGAGTATTTTTTATGTGAAAAGTCAATATTTGATAAAAGATAGTGTTTGTTGACTGTCTTAATGCTTTATATAATTATATAAAATAGTTTACAACTTAATACATAACCAATATTCTTCTTTAAAAATATCGTGTCTTTCTCACAAATCGCGCTATATCTGATTAACTATTAAATTGTGAATTATCTTTATGTGGGCTTATGCGTTTGCGACATCGCTATTAAATTATATTAGTACTTTACAAAATCAAATTTTTTATTCTTAAAACAAGGCGAAAATGAAAGGTCTAAAGCCTTAACGACATGTTCGAGTTATTCCATTCATTCGGTCAAAATTCAGTGTAATCGATTAAGTACTAAAGCTTAAAACATAGATACTGCAGCGTTGTATTGTTCTATAAATATCATAAATAAGCAACGCTATAAATCACACCAATTACAGAGAGATAAATGCAAAATATGGAAATGAAGTCTTTACTATTTTGAGTTCATTTAAACTAAAGATGAATTTTGCTCCCTCTTCCAGCTCATTGCCGACTTCTCCAGTCTTGCCGCCAACAGTAATGTGGTCCAAGCACTATCATCGCAACACCAAGAGGTTCAACCTCCACCGCCAAAACTACCCCCACCTATCCCGCCACTCTCCTCAGCACACCACCATGACTATCAACAACACAACGGAGACGGCGGTGGGAGATCCAACACGCCTGAGGGAGGCGGATCATCGGTGGGAACCATGAGTCCTGAGCCGCGTCTCTTAATTCGCCCAATCCCGGTGGTTGGGGGCGATCTACTGAGGCATTCCTCTGTTAGTGGGGCTGACAACACTATGCTCACAGCACATCGATTTGGTGAGAACTTATCCTACTCAGAGCCATTAGAGGAGACAATAACACAGAACGCTTGAAACAAAAAATCTGACTATTAAATGCATCCATTTTTCGAGGGACAAATTCTATTTAATGTCCTGTGCAGCTAGATCTGAAATATTTGTTTCTATTGTTTAACAATTATTCCTTCTTTTTTGAGTTGTCGAAATGATTACATCTGTACATTGAAGAAAAGCGTAATGTATTTAAGAATTTATCATGTTCTTTTGGTTGGAGTATCCGAATTTTATTAACTAATTGCTTATATTATTTTAATCAAATGAACTTATATCAATTAAGTTAAGGTGCCTATTTTTTAATAATATGAGGTGACTTTCTTTTCAAAGATTCTGTCAATTCCTCTTAAAGTATATGGCATTAAATGCGAAACAAAAAATGTAGAATATTATGTATAGGATTAAGGTATCAACTCTTACTAAGTTACCTATATCATTTATTCTGGTTTTAATTATAGGTATTAATATACTTGTTTATTTACGAGAAAATATTCCTTATATTTTAAACTAAAATATTACAATTCAATTAACAACTTTCTGCATAACCTTTGCAACACAAATAGCCTCTGATTTAATTTTTAAACATGTGGCATTCTAATTCTACATTAGCCATCATTACGTCAACGCGATTTCTCTGCTAAAGTGTTTTATGAATCTTCATATGTATGCTTCTCGCCTCTATTATTACTCGTATGTCCATGTACTCACAATTTAATAGTTCATAGATTCATTGTAAAAGTCTTAAGATGAATATTTAAGAAAAAAGGTAGGTTATACATCAAAGTCCCTAAAATTATGTAATGATTTTTTATATGATAAAATTATTTCGATTATTTTGTTCAATGTAAAATTCTCAGAAAATGAGTTTCCGTATAAAAGTCTTCTTTTAAAATTACTATACATTACAACTTTGTATTAAATACCTTATAAACTTGATTATGAAATTATTGCTCACGTCATTATATCATTATTCATAATATGATTAATTTTTTTACGATTTGTTTAGATTTGTCTAGCTTGTATGTTCTTTTATAAATTTATTTTTAAATATCTATAAACTCTTACAAATTATAATTAATTTTTTAGTAATTTTATTTAATTATATAATTAAAATATTGAATAATACAAATAATGCCTATACAATATTGTATTACATTTCTTTTGTAATAAAATATGTAGCCTCAGTTTATATTTTTAGTTTTGCTTCATTACAACATTAGATTTTTATTTAATAAAGAAAATGATATTTCAGGCTATTAGTATATAATATAATACCAAATTAGTAACTTTATTATAATATGCATGTTAAGACATTATGCTTCAATAATCCATATTATTTACTAATTAGTTATTCAATTGTAAATTTTTCTTTTGTATGTGTTTAATAGTTTTTATAAAATTTAATTTTTAGATAGGCAAATATTTCTGTTTCCTTTTTATGCATTGATACCACGCTATCTGTATACGGTTATAATTTTCGGTTTGTAAATTAAATAATGTACCAGCTTTATTTGTATTGTACTTGATTAACTTTATACAATATGTTTTAGTTTATAACATTTATTGTATTTTTCATTAAGATTAAGGCCTCCGATCAAATTATTAGTCTAGTATTTCTCTATAGGGTAAATTTTTAAAACACATTAAAGTTATTTTTGAACTATATATAGGATGATAAAAATTGTCAAAGTTTTGAGTATTGAAGAAGACGAGTATAAAAAGGGGCTATCATGGGGTTTCACGTCGTGTATATTGTTTTTGTCTAAGAGGCTGTAGTATGGTCTTTTCTATATACCTGCTGTTTTTTTTACTTGTATATATTATCATACGTCTTTCTAGACGCATTTGAGCCTTATAGTTTTATAGGTAGCTAACAGAAATAGAACGTATACAGTGTCTGTAGGCATGTGCGGTTCTTAAATCCCGGGATCGGAAGCCGGTTTTGTTCCCACTGAGAATGCCAAGTTTCCGGTATTGCGGCTCACTGCAGCCTGCTACGACCGTGTGTGATTCAATACCTCTTCTGGCTTAGTCTTAGGCTGCGAGGCCCTGAAAACATAGCCAGGTCCATGCAAGGGATTGGTACTTTACTCGCGAATGTGTTGTTTTCTTAATATCTGCTGCATAGCGTCCTTACAGAACTTTAGTTTTATCAGTATTGTGAACTCTATTATATATTCAAATAATGTCGACAGACTTACGGAGGTTCCAGTTGGGATTATGATTGCTTTAATAATTCTTTCGTTCAGTTGCTAGGCCTTGTATCACGATTTCTTTGTGATCACTGTCTAATATTGTTAAATTGATCATTGATCCACAATATTAATTTATCACTCTCGGTTTTATTATCGTGGGTAATTAAAAAAATGACGATAAAGGTATGTGTATGCTGATCTGAATATTTTTCAGTGAATAAACCCTCTATATGGTAGCTTATTCTTTATTTCTTAGACTTTTTGAGGCTAAATATTCTTACAGAGATGTGAATTAAGTAAGCTTAGTATTTATTTATTCTCTACCCTTCATTATTATCGTGAATTCTAATCATTATTAGTATCATTATTCCTCTTGTAATTTTCTTTAAAAGACGTTTCTTTGTTAGACATAATGTATTCTGTTCTTCTTGGTTTTTATAAATATTTCTGATTTACGTCCTTCAATTGAAGTTTTTTTATTAATTATCAAAATTTATATTAAAAAATTCTTAAAACATTTTATTTTCTTTAAAAAAATTTTAAAAATTATTTTTATTTATTAAATATAAAAATAATTAAATAATTAAATAGTTTTTATAATTTAACATATAATGTATTCAAGTTTTAATATGAAGTACCTATTACGTTTGCATATTTTTTCATATTGTTTTATTGATTGGTCAGAATCTATATATTTTTTAGAATTTTTGGGACAATTTTAAACTTTTGTTATCAAATATAATACTCAAATTATAGTAAAAGTAACTCTATTACCTAACAATAATTTCTTTACCAATATTAAGGCAGTAAAAACAATCAAGATAATTATTAATAATTTATAATAATTATTAATAACTTTCCGCACAACATACATTAATAAACGTATAAATTGTCATATATATGTGTGAACACTATAATAAAGCGATGTTTATATTCCGGAGTATAAAAAATATAATTATAAAATATAATTGGGCCGTATAGAAATTTATTATCTAATAATGCATTACATTGAACATGAACATATTCTTAAATTGTTTTTGATCGGCAATTTATTTAGAATAAATATGAAAGTTTGTGGTTATTAATTCTTCCAAGTTACTCGTAAAAGACTATTGTTACCTAAAAGTATAAATGCGTACATTTGGATAAAAACTAGGATTACCCTTAATTTGTATGCTAAAAGTAGGTATATTATGTAAACCTATATACATATATACTCTTACGGCTGATATTTTGTAGTTTTGTGTAGTTAGGCATAGGTACCTAGTAACTGGAGTTAGCGGCATACTCTTCTCCTAGTTATCGATATACATAGTGATTCCACTCTTCGATTCAACTTCGATCACTCTTAAAACATGGAGTTGATTGAGCTAGATTCCCTCCTTAATTAGACTTGGAACAGACAAGAAGCTATGGTTGGTACTTTACCTCCAGAAGGAAGAGCAAGAAGGCGGAGAAGGCTGAGCGAGCTCGAATTCCCTCATTTTCTCATCTGTCACGCGTCCATAATCCAATTCACGGCCACAATCAAGTGGACAATGGCTTTCTAAATTTGGTCTGGTACTCCTCCTGCCTTTTCCCTCTTCCTTACTTCACCGTCTGTCTCTGTACCATGAGGCTGCAGCCAGCAGGCGATATACTTTCTGCCTATCCCTTGATTGAAGTTATATTCTTCAACTGCTTGTTTGGTTTATATTCATTTTGTCATTTTTAGTCATTTCTTGACAGACAATTTGTGCCAGCCGACAGTAATTTGCCTTGCTGTATGTACCTACAAATACTCTTACTAACAATTCGACGTTGGGCAAATCATATTTTCTTTTTGTAAAATTTAATTTTTGGTGGCACTTGCCACAAGATTTACTTCAACAAGTTATATTGTTTAATAATTTATTCATTTTTGAATAACTATTTTATTATTCTAACATATGTTAACAATTATTTCGTGTTAGAATATAATCATCTTCAGTATATTTAATTTTATAAAGCAGTGCTTTTTTATCATGGTGTATTCATTTTTTATTTAAAAATATAAAAAATAGTTTAAAACAACAAGCAAATCGTTTTATTTTTTTTACAAAAAACTGTAAAATTTTCGTTTGCTAATTTAAAGCAAAGTAAATATAATAGTGGAAATAGTTTTTTTAAATTTATAATTCACTTATATTTTATATTTCTACTTATCTTATTATAGTTTTACAGTTTATTTTAGAAATTTGTTCTTTTTAAATGCGCGCATTTTGGTTATAGCTCATGCATAATTTATAACTTGGGTGTCAGGAAATATTCCTGAAATGTATTATTGATCCAGAGAATTGATTATATATTTTTTATATAAGCAATCTTCACTATAAGTTTGTTTTAAAATTGAGTACCTATATTGTATTGAAAAGTTCTTTTGATAACTTGAAAATATATCTTGACCCTTTATACCCTTCTACTAAATTTAAGTAGTTTTATCTTATCATCGTAAGCTGTATGGCAAGTTAATAAAACATTAAACTTACTTTCCTTCATGAAACTCGGACCTTTTCATTTTCAAAGAAAGTATGATTATCAAAAGAGCGTATACTATGAGTGATACTGAAAATGTTAAATGAACTGTATCCCATTGTTTCATAGTTTTAGCTCGGTATACTATCTATCTAAAGCGGGAATTTTAAAATAAAGTTTGAACATTTTATTCATTAAGTTATCTGACATCAGCTCGATCGGAAATATTACTTTATCAAATCGAGTTATTTATTTATACCTTTAATATAACTATTTATTTATTACTTCGAAAGGGGATATTGGAGGTATTCCTCGCGATGCCACTAAGACACTTATACATAGTTGAAATTTCATAAGTCAATAGTTATAGATTTTTTAACATATATCTAATACAACAAAGAGCTAGAAGAATTTGTGGCGAAGTTCTCCATATTGTGGTCGGTGATATCTAATTTTTGGAGCAAAAATCTCACTGACGAATGAGACTATAAATCTAAACGTTGAAATCCCACTTATACCTATAGGATTATTTCACAAATTGTTGTTTTGATACAGTAAATATTCAACTTGTGTATACTTAATAAGATATTTCTATTTCTTGCATACTAATTCGTTAAACCTTGGCTTTTTGATACATACCTACTTAGAATGTATGCATATACGCAACTGCGAATAGTAATGTTACATTTCACAACATACGCTAAATAGAATATTACATTTTACAAACTGATAAATTTGACTCTATTGACGAGTAACGCTAGCTATACTCTGCTACCCTCTCTTCTAGCACCCGTAATGGACTGCAGTCGTGGCGATCTCTCCCCGCCGCCTCCTCCGCCCCCGCTAACGTCCCTAGCAACCAGCGAGGCTCCCTTGACAACAATACTCCCTCCGCCTGACAGCACCACAACTGACGACGACGAGGTGATATCCAGGTGTGGTTCGTTGCCATGGCCACTGCCACCTCCTCCTTTGGCCGTCAATGACTCACCACGCGCAGGCTCCCCGCCCTCTGCAGCCTCCATCTCTCCCGTGCCGCCTGCCGCCGTTATTAAGCGTGATGGCGGCATCTCCTCGACCTCCTCAACGTCATCCTTAACAACTGGTGGTGGTGATAATACTGTAACTATGGAACCGCCTGTCCTGCCTCCCCCGCCTCCACCTCTGCATACGCTCAATCAACTACAACCGGTGAAAGTGAGTGACCTATTAAGAAAATATAATTAATTTATAAAATATATTTGTGGAAATATAAAAAGATCCAATTACATCCATTAATATTTTTAACTACGATAATGTTTATAATTTGTTATCAAAATTTGATAAACTGATTCCATTAAACGACTTTATGGATCAATTTAAACTTAAAGTCAAGAAAAGAAATTGCATTCATTCTTCATGCAGTGGCAGGTTATTTTAACTTAACAATGGGCAAGTGGTTTGTCAAAGTATCGTGAGCGCATGCAAAAAAAATATCGACTGTAAGAAACGTGCTTTTAAAAATTGTATATATATTTATTATACAACATTTTGTTTTATTTTTAGTTAATGATCATTTGCACTTGGTTATACTTTTAGATTTATGAAGAAGATTTATAATTTTTATTTTAATCTACTTCTTAAATGTTATTGGAGTATAAAATGTTCCTAAAATTATAGTAAAAATGTCGAAATGCATATTGGGATAAGCATTTATTATAATTATGCAATTATACTAATCCCCTCATTTTACTTTAAAATATGCAGACAAATTTACCTATACCTCGAACTAAAGTCATCACATATTTATTTATTTCTTTTATCAGTATACATAATTTGCATATTTTGAATATACTGTCAAAATACATAGATACTGGCGTGTATTGAGGTGTGATAAACTGTCATTATACTACAATTTATTATAAAATATTAACTCCTCAATAATACCTTTGTGAGAATTGTTTATTGTAACAGGCTGCTAATACATAGCAACTTTATACTATAGACGTGTTTTGCCTCAATCTTATTAATTATTGATAGACAATAAATAGAATGGGTATTCTTAGTGGTATATTGCTGTAACATTATAATAACATTAATTAGAACCTCTATTTTATTTTAAAATTTAATTCGAATCAATAAGTTTATCTTTACTAAACTAAATGTATAGGTTTACAAGTTTTACATTATTTTTATGTTATACCTATTCAGTTTCTGTTGAAACGTTCCAGTTTAATTCTTTATATAAATGAAAATAATTCTAGAGTCATCAGGACACATAGGAAGGGCTTTTTTGTCAGACTTTTGGTTTCAGGAAGTGGTCCGTATATATAATGTGAACTATTTTAATACTTTTTTTTGTGTCTGGTGTGCACTTAATTCAGTTATCATATAATTTTACTATATTTTGTTTTATTATTGTCCATAAGAAAAATGACTTTTTCTTGTATTACATTTTTGTTGCGAAAAATGTTATTCAATTATACCGTATTTTTATATTGTAATTTTATTGTAATGAAGCATTTTGTATGCTTATCATGCTCTATACGTTTATGTTAAAAGAAAATTGCACGTTTACTGAACTTTATAATATAAAATAGCTAAGGATAATTATCACTAACGAATTTCCTCTAGTATTACTAGTATGAAACTTTAAAGAAATATGCAGTTGAAAATTTAACATTTTATTTATTATAATGTATAATTTTTTCATAATGGATATAATAGATAAACTAGTTTTCTTATTCTTAACGAGTTTTTTTCCCTTTTCCCGATTATCACCATGGTAGTTACTAGTAACTTTACCGTGATATTATGCCTTGTACAGGCATCTAGCAGAAATAGTATTCATGACAGACTGAGTTTTCACAATATTATTATTAGGTAGATAAAAGACCTGTCATGCTTTATTTTGTGTTTTGTATCTGTGGATATTTGCGTCGCGCGTTCCATTCCATTCCTTTTATTTTATTTTTCTTCTTTTCTTCTTGTGTTTCTTTTTCATTGTGTCGACAAAATATACAAATTGAATCAAAGAAAATAGTGCAGGGAGGTGTGGGCAAAGGAGGAAATGATGTAGCCAATTTGCGCATATTTGATCTTCAAATCACTAGGGGCACTGACATACATCTAGGTGTAATATAATTTAATCACCTATATTTATCACACAATAATATCTAGCACTAGAGTGAATAGTAGTTTAGGCAGTCAAGACTAAAATACAATCTATTTTATTATAATATATCTTATGTGACATTTTGTTCAGCATTAATCAATCATATATCGTTCCCAGATGTACCTTTGTTTGTTTGTATACTGTTTACTCCTATTTTTACATATTTTATTTTTCTTGTTGTAAAGATGCACGCTATATTATTATTGTGCAAACCTATCTATTAAGAGATAGTGTAGACGACCTCTATGAACATTTACTTGACAGTCCGATTATTATCTAGCTAACTCGAAGAGCATAAAGTTCATCATCTGTACATTCTGCACATGATGCAAAGGTAGGGCAATGTGCTGGAAATAATACCATCAACTGAAGGACATGAAACCTATAATTAATACAGTTGACAAAATAGTCAGTAAATAGCCGTAGCTTTACCCCCCCCCCTCTTCGTCTAAATCAATATATTATGCTAAAGAAATTTTTTCTCCCAACTCCCAGAAGTCTCTTCGTGACTGACGCGCACCAGATATATATTATTAAATAACGGACTTAACTGTCTTGGGAAAGTCCTGCTAACCATTTCTCTTTCTCTCACTTACTTCATCTCAACTGGCTAGCCTCCTCAAGTTCTCGACTGTAGTTCTCTCTCTCCTTCACCGGCTTCCTCCCCCCCTCCCTGCCACTTTCATAAGCGTAAGGCACCCTATAGTGTAGGCTAGAGAGTTTTCGTCATTGCTGTTGTGTCCTAAATATCTCCTCTGAGGAAAAGAAGATTGAGAAGAAGAGGAAACCTGTACGACAATGTCGTCGACGTCAACAGGACTGGGTTATAGGGGGACGGGCGGGACAAGTAACCCAACCAGGACACTCCTAAGTGTACTTATTAGTGAGAAAGACAGGGGCAGAGAGGGAGAAAACGAGATAGAAATGTTGATTGGATATTCTTCCCTGTTATCCCGTGTCGTACAAGCAGCATCGTACCATGCCATCTATACTGGTTGCTTATTTCGATCATCTTGGCTGAATGCCAAAACCTCGAGAGAATGGTTAGGCGAGACTTTTGTATTCAACTACTTACACCCCCCCCTCCCTTTCTTTCTTCATTTTTGTCTGTAATGCTACCTTCTTTTTCTTCTTTGCCTAGACTGTAATTTTACCCGTAGTCTCTTCATTTATTTTTATTTTCCAAGAAAGTCCATTTTTAGTTAGACTGTGGCAGATAATCTTTCTGATATTGGTGAGATTATTGTGTTGATGGCGATAGTAATGTTTTATGTTCAACATTGATAAGACGATCACCTATAAGCTACTTTTAAAAATACTCAGTTATTTTTGGTAGATAGAACCACTTATACTATGTTACTGTAAACATGCGTGAAACACTGTAACGGGACATGACAAAATAAAATCAAAGAGAAAAATTCGAGCTCCAACATTTATTTGTTCCTATTTTTCAACATATATGCCCTAGTCGCCTTTTTGTCTTTTTGAAATATATACATAACATTTAATCTACTACTTGTTTTGACATTCTTTAGGTAAGACAAGATTGTGTAAAATCGTATTATTTTAAATATAATAAATAAATTATAACTTGGACGTTTAGGCCGAGTCTAAAGTAGGTTTTAATGAAATGTTGCCTCTGTATTACTTATTTCATTCTAGTTTTACTTTTATAATATGCTAAGTTGGGCTGGAAAATGAAGAAGGGAATCTTAGTAAAATTCGCAATTTCATTGTCATTAGCCTTATTTTTTAATGTATAAATCTTTAAAATGTCTACTATGTTAAAATTTGTTCTTTTGAAAACAAGATTGTTACAACATATAGAAGAATATTCGATGGTATTATATTTTGTATAAAATGTTTTCACTTAATTGGAACCTTCTTTCTATAAGATGTCACTAAAATTATCACTATGCTCGACTATAGAATGTTACAAATGATTGTTTAAGAAAATTTTAACTTTTCACAATTCCAAATAAAATTATGTTAGTTCTATCGTTTAAATCAAGCTTTTTAAATGTAAGTAATATGAAAAGTAGGAGGACTGGAACAAAGACACCCCCCCCTCTCTTACCAATATAATAATAATAATCCCACAATCGAGTAAATATTCAACCAATGTTAGGGCAGAAAAAGTATAAAAGAAACGAAAGGTCTGTTACAATTCATTCTATTTCTTACGAGCTACTGGAGAGTCGTCTATCATCACTCTCTCTCTCCACTTCTCAGGGTGGCACTCTCAGTTCATCATCGAGCTACAGCAACTACCGGTGATGCCAACAATTACAGTGGGACCCTATCGCCTTGCCAAGATGGGGAAGCGGAGCATTCATATTATGATCAACTTAACTACGACTGAAAACGGCGCCTCTCTACTTTTCAAATCACCAGTCTTCGCAAATTTCAAAGGCCCGCTAGCCTGTGAGGAGGTAATCGGGTTCCCTCAGGTCATGGATGAGTCAATAGTTTAGCTTGAGTGGTTGTGGTGGCTTGTGCAAGGATGGCGAGATCATCGGCGAACATGCTGGTGTCAACAGAGTCTGGGACTTGGGCTGGGAGGTCGTTGATGAAGGCCAAGAAGAGAGTCGGCGATAGACAGGAGCTCTGTGGTAGTCCTTCTCCAAAGCGACGATCATTAGATGAGCCGTTGCCAACGATGACCCTGGCGTACCTAACATCGAGCATGCCTATAATCCATTTTATCCAACATGTGGGGATGCCCATCATCAGCAGCTTGAAGTAGAGGCCATGTTTCCAGACGGTATCAAAAGCTTTGCTGTAGTCGTACAGGACGAGGATAAAGGGTAAATGGTGGTTTCGATTTTTGTCGGCCATCCTAGATTTTCTGGATGATCCTGCAGAATTGGTTCTCTGTGTTGCGATACGGTCGGAAACCAGACTGGTTTGGGGAAAGGAGTGTTTGGATTTCAACCAGTATTCTATGCGGGTCTTGACTATTCTTTCCATGACTTTCCCAATTGCGGATGTCAGAGCTATGGGTCTGTAGGAGGATGTCTTCACCGGCGGCTTACCATGTTTTAGGATCGGGACAATGTCATCCTGTTTCCAAGCATTAGGGAGGCGGTTTTCGGTCCAGGATTGGTTGAAAATTTCGTGGAGGCAGGATTTGGCGATTGGTGGGAGGTTCCATAGCATGTCACCAATGCCATCTCTTCTCTGCCAGGTGCCTTGCCTTGGGTGGTTTCTTTGATACAGGTCTCTAGTTCCGCAGGGCTGTAAGGGCTGCAGCCTTCAGTATGGTTGTTTTGGTAGTGCGTGTAGGGTTGCTTGAGTTTGGTGGAGACATCATGCTTGATGGTGTTGTCACTTTCGCGGGAGCGAGGGAGTTTCCTAGCCAAGGTGTAGTCCCTGATGAAAAGGCGGGCTTTGTGGTCGTCTCTTGTGATCGTTTTCCCATTGTGAGAAATGGGTGGAGCAGCTTGCGGATCGGGTTCAGTGCCGTCACGGTCCATACCCTTCATGACATTCCAGACCTTAGTGTCAGGAGTGTTGAGAGTCAAAGAGGATGCGAATTGTTGCCAGTGGTCCCTTTGAGCCCTAAGGATGGTATCTTGGATGTCTTTGCAGCTGGCTTTCCAGGAGGCTAGGCTAATTTCGGTAGAATCTGTGTGGTGAGTAAAGAAGGCTTCTTTGCGTTAGCTGATCACATCCTGGATTTCTTGGTTCCACCAGGCTTTGGGGCTTCTGCGTTTTCCTCTTGGTATGGATGCGAGGGGGGTTCTCAATCCAGTTGAGGCTTTTTTGTAGGACCATTTGGTATTCCGGCGTTGCACTTCGTTCCGGATAGTTTCGTGGGTGATTTCTGTGATAATTGGGAGGTGGTCTGATCCTGCAGACTCAAGCGTTTTCCAGGAGACCTTGCCGTTCCAAGCTGTATGGTGAAAGATTGCATCCGGGGCGGATGGGTTGCCGGTTCTGAGGTCATAGCGAGTCGGCGCTCCTGTGTTAGCGGTGAGGAATGCCTGATCAAAAAGGGCGTTTTCGATGCGTTGACCTAGGTCGTCCTCAATACCCGTGTGGTCCCAGGAGATGGAGTGGGCATTCCAGTCCCCAAAAAGATGTGGTTGTCGAAGGGGAGGTAAGTCGAATCAAATTTTTGGATACGGTCGTCACCTTCCGTGTTTCTGATTGGGGGGACGTAGAAGTTTCAGAACTTGATGAGTGTAGGATTTCGGTTTCTGGAAGTGGCTGGCGGGTGGTAGTGGAAGAGTTGCCATTCAGTAGTGTCGTCAAGAGAAGCGGTGGGAGAGGTAACAGTTTGCGGAGAGGTGAAAAGGTTAGCAGAATCGAGGCGGATGAGGGTGGCAACACCTCCTCCGGTTGGGGCATTACCTTGGTGGCGAGGTCGAATCCGTGGATTGCTGAAGAGTTGATAGTTTTCAAATTTGACCAAAGCGTCGCCCTGTGGATTCTCTAGGAAGGCGATGTCAGGTTTTTCTAGCTCCAGCAGCTTAGAGAGCTCGGTTTTCCTACTGCGAAGCCCGTTGCAGTTGAGGGATAGGATCTTGATCTTGAGCTGGGCAAGTCTACCTAGGAGGGGCATGCGGGCGTGGTTGCACTCCATATCTCCGACCAGAAGAAGAAGCAGCCGAGCGAAGTAGGCCGGATTACCTCGCCTGGCAAAGAAAAACCCGGAAGAAAGCCAGACGGTACCATAGCAGCGCGGTCTCGCAAGGGCAGAGGCCCCGGATTGTCTCTTCTGCCGTAGAGTCCTCTGCAGTCGTCCAGGTGGGGGTGGTTGAAGGTCCACAGGTGGGCTAAAGGCGGATTCCAGCGTGGTCT
>JAYRBW010057213.1:0-10911 GCA_036023295.1 Invenusta paracnida | reverse complement strand
AATTATTGGAAAATGGCACGTTTGGGTCTTCAAACCAGAGGCAACTGGTCAATACTCTAACTATTCTACTTCCTAGGATTGCATCTCTCTCTTCGGGCTTCACGGGAGCACCGAAATTTAGAATTTGGAGGAAATTAACAGGTAAAATTGAAAACGTAGAATATACTGAAAGAATGTCGAAAAATAAAAATGTTGAACTCAAGAAATGCCACATCAAACCAAAGCAAACTCTGGTTTATGCTTTGCCCTCAAACCCGACTAAATGTGTTGAAAATTTATACAAACTCTACGTCGGTCACAGACTTGAAAGTCACGGTTTATCTGGTCTATCTGCTTTTTACCTAACACCTCTTTCAAATCCCAAGGGAGCAGTGTGATATAAGGCTGTTCCGATTGGCGTTCATACTATAGAAAAGATGGTGAAGACAATGATGAGTTCCCTTAATCCATCTTGATACATTTCAAACACTAGCTGTAGACGCTCAGCAAAATATCGACTTATGGACGCTGGATTTCTACGTGAAGTTGTTGAGAAGAAAACAGATCGCATCAGTGAAAGAGCTGATAAGTCTTACGCCGAAGTACATTGTCATGAAAAAGCAATGACTATTGCTTTGGTAGGAAAAAGCGTGCAGGGTGAAAATTCAGAGATTACAACTTTAATCGAAAATTCAGAAAACAGAAACGATTGTACTCAAAAAGTAATGAAACTCTTTACGAGCTGGGGACGAATTGAAATTCCTCTATAACTGGCTCTTCCAGTTTATCTTATTGTACATATTTATTATTGTTTAATAAAATGTTTGAAAAATCAATAGTTATTACTAAAACATCCCCTAAGAGAATATCCATGTATTCTACGCAGATAATCTATTGCTAATAAATTATCATTCTACAGAAAATCGTTAGATAAATAGTAGAATACAACACAAACAGGACAATGTCTCCCCCCAATCCAAAATTTATACCGGATGTTCCAGAACGAACCCCTCCCCCCAAGCACAGATAAACATACTTATTTAATTAAATTGAAATTTATGCATAGCCAACAAAATCAATTAAGCTATGTTCATAACACACAGTAGTAGAAAATATGCCTAGAAGATTGACAATCGCAGAGCGAGTTTTTATTTTTAAGAATTTTACCAGACTGACGTACAATGCGAGAGAAGTTGCCCGGATGTTTGAACAAGCACATGAGCGATCAATTGATAGAAAATCAATTCCTAATTTATATTCTGACGTTTTGAAGAAACTGGATCAATTGCCAAAACTACTCATGGAAAAGCTTCATTGGTGACTGAGAATACAGATACTATAACCGTTGTTGTAGGAAGAGCAATGGGAGGTATAGGTAACAATTTCTCCATATGAAAGGCATCTATGCAGTTGAACATTTCTAACTAAGTCTGTAGTTCACAGAGTTTTGAAACAAGAATTGGGACTCAAATCCTACCGATATTTACTACATCAACAGCTGTATGAAGATGATCCTGATCGGAGGTTGAACTTCTGTGGAAATTTCGTTGCAATGATGGAGCCTGAGCCACAACTACTAGATCGTATACTATGGACGGATGAAGCAAACTTTCGGTTAGATGCTACAGTCAATCGTCACAATGCTGTCTACTGATCAGACCAGAATGAGCATCGCCTAAACACTAAATCGTTGAACCAGCTTGAGTCCCTGTTTGGGCAGATATCTCAGTAGATGGTGTGACCAGACCTCATTTCTATGATACTCGTGTCAATGGTACAAACTACTTATTATTAGCAATGCTGCATGAAATTGTTCCACAGGTAAACAACAGAGTCCAAATCGGTATGCAAGATGGTGTCTCTAGTCATTTTGCATGAGTTGTTGTTGAATATATCAATACTCAGTTATAAGGTATGAGTACAATTAACATTAATGTATTAAATATATTAAGAATATAATTCCAAAATAAAACGGGATTATGTAACAAAGTCAATTAACTTACAAACAGAGTACGTCTGAAATGAATAGCAGGGGAATAAACAAATATTAAATATCAATAAAGTTATCGAGATTATTTCCAGAGCAACCATTAATAAGATTGTCTTTATAAGTTTTAATGTACAAAGCCTCCAGGGCAAGATGGACAGTGTAGTTAGTGGCAGTATCTAAGATACTCCACTTAAAAGCTCGGTAGAAATGATTTCCATGACTTAACATGTGAAGATAAAAGAAAGACTTATTGCAATAAATAGGTTCATTAATACGATATTTAATACACTTCGCAGACTGACCAACATATATAGCAGGTAATTCGTCAGACTGTGCCTTTGGTGTAGCATTTATTAGGTTTAGAAGCAGTTGCGATAGAGACACAAATAGTATTGCAGTAACCCATGTTGTTATTTTAATTTTAAAACATTTATACCCAATAAAGTGTTTCTACACAACAACCTTTTTACAATTATGGGTATGGCCAGAAAATTATCTGAAATTACTAAACTTGAAACTGGCAAGAAAAATAGTAACATGATATTTGCTTTAAAATTAGAAAGGATTAAATCTCATTTAAAATTCTCACCAAGAATATTATCCCCAAATGATTTCAATGTCCCAATAAAATCAAGAATACCATCCGCGATGCTTTTAATGACTGAGGTTGAATAGTTTGGTTAATTAATAACTCTATCACCTACAAAGGTCAAAGGGAAGTTCTGAAAATGGGATCATTTAACATCAAATGTTCCATCACTCACTCATCTTTAATTTGAAGTAGTGTGGGTTGTAAGTAGTATATAATATTAAGAGTATTAAACACTTAAATATCATGCAGACAATAATATCCTAAAATAGTTAGACCCTTCTGTTAATAAACAAGAGAAATAATGATTTATGTTGATTAATAAAGCAAAAACTGTCCTGTCACTCATGCATGTTAGTGATGAGATAGATAAAAAACCTTTATCTAATGTATGAAATAAACTGAAAAATAAGTATAAAATTGCTATTTTAAGGTAATCATGAAACCTCTATTTTGAATTTGCACTAAAAAACAGATACTACAATATTTTTAAAATAGATTACTAAAACAAAAGTATGAATATATTTATAATATTAATATTATTTAAACAAAAACGACTGCATTGCAAAAATGAAAGCAAAGAAACAAACTCCTCAAAAGAAAAACCTTGAAATAATATTGATTATAGGAAGTACAGCCATAAAAAAATTGATATAAACATGGAGCCAAGATACATATAATTGTAACAATGCTTTCTGTTTAAAATGCATTAATGTATAGACCAATATGGAACAGGCATATGTCTAACTAAAAATTCTAAAAAATATCGTGAAAATGGTATAAATTATATTATTTTACTGTTATAAAAATTAGCTTACTTAAAACAACCACTTTTGCGTTTATGAGGTTTTCAGTAATTTTGTAAAAATGTCCCATTGCCAAGAACTTTTCAAAATTTCTAGTTTTAATATTTTTGTTAATTTCACAGTTTAGACATATGTTCTAATGATCTATACATTTATGCAGATAATTACTACAAATATTGACAAACAGACAATTATAGCTGATGAGGCAGAACTTTCATCATAAAGTTTAGTACTTAATATTCATATACATGCATTTCTTCCAAACACTACAACTCTATTCACTAAATAATATAATTCTTCATCTTCAAAAACTGTTTTGCTATTGTATAATAATAGACACTATGATTTGGTCATTGACAGTAATAATACTTGTTACTGGATGATCATGTGGTTAGTTGGGCTGTTGTGAAAGTGGCTAAGTTGTCTAAGAAATATCCATACCAGCTCTTCATTGTTCATGTAAGTTTCTATTTGATCCATAATTATGTAAAAAAAGGTTTATACAAATAAAATTAAATATTTGAACAGAATATAAAATATATTCTAATAATAAATAAATATAAAATTAAATACAGGCCAATTTCTCTTCAAATAATGTGTTTTCTTCTTTTTAATAGGTTGGACAACTAAAAGATCAACTGAGTGTCAGCTACTTAACTCCTCCCTTTGATCTGATCCAAATAGCACTTTCTTCACATTACACTCTGATGACACAGATGTAGTTCCATTGTCAGACTGTTGGCCAATAAATAAGCTAAAATCACATAAACGGAAGGGAAAATTTGTTTTTTTAATTCAATAGCAGTAGGTTACATTTAGCTAAGATGGCAATTGTTAATAAATAATATTGTCAGCATTATGTATGCTATTCTGTCATCAATACTTTGTTTTATAATATATATGTAGTATTGTATTTTAATTAAGTATATACCTGATATGTTGAAAATTTGGCTTTATTTAATTTAATAACATGTTATGTTCATGTTATTGTGTCCCATCACTCACACTCAAAATATACTAAAAGCCTATAGCACACCTATATATAATTTCTTGTGCTTTTTAAATATATTTTATTCTTCATATAGGAAAATTTATTATATTCAAAATTAGGTTTTATTTTGAGCACCTTTAATTTTCATGAAAAAAACTAAAAGTATCCACTTTTTTGGAATTGACCTTCAACAAAATTGAGCCATCATCCCAGTCATTAATAAGATACATGTATCAGTGTATGTTTTTCCAATAAATGTTATACATGGTGTTCCAAAAGTCTCTGTGAATTAATATTAAATGCATTGAGTGTAGGAAATTATCTTCCAGGAGGCAGGAGGCAAATAAATTTGACTTTGTATGTCAGCCCACAACCAATCAGTGTACAGCAATTTAATTGTTATTGATTTTAGTTTTTCATAGTTAATAAATAATATCTTAATAATAATAATAATTTCTTATAGTTGAAAAAGGCAATCTAATAGGGGCTTAGATTAATTATTTCTAATCCAGATTGGATAATTCTATTGAATATTGCAGATGTTGAATCCTTATTGAAGAGTTCAATGAATCTTGACAACAGAATCTTTAGCAAATGATGAACCACACAACTGAAAGACCTGTCATGGACAGAAGAAAGCATCTAGATTTCATCTGGAAAGTGCCCCATCACCTACTTGGTGACACACTGAAAATAAATAAATAACACTAGCTTGCAAAAATAGACAGTGAATTTTGCAAGCTGTTCAAAAAGATCCTAGCAAAACAGTTCACAGATTGTCTGAAGAATTGTATATTTCTAAAAGTAACATCTGTTTACAGAATCTTAAAGACATCTAAGCTACATCTATATAAATCTTGCTTTTCTCAATATCTGTGCTATGGAGACAATGATTAAAGAAGTCAATTTTGTGAGGCAATGTTAGCAAGATTCAGAAGTGACCCTGTTTTTCTTTGAAAATAATGTTTCTCCAATGAATGCTCTTTCTATCTTGACTTAATGGCAGAGTAAACAAGCATAATGTCCACTATTTGGTGGAAGAAACCCTCTCCATTGAATCAAATTTCCTGGAAAGACATTATCATTGACAAATTTGGGCTTTGATTAGTTTTTTGATGTTTAATGCATTTTATATAGACTGACAAACAATGAATTCAGAAAAATAATGTCAGATACTCACAGAAAAGGTCATCTCACATTTCTGAAGGTATAGAGATAACTTATTTTGGCAGGATGATGCCTCACCCCATTATTCAGTTAGCATAAGGCAAAATAACAGCACTGTAACTGTTATATTATTATTTATTTATATGATAAGAGTAACGCTAATCTCCAGGAGCTTAAAACTTCAGCGAGGTCAAAGTAAGTTTTAAAAATATATTATTATTATTTTAGTTTTTCATGGGAAATTTGTTTGAAATTAAGAGTACGGAATAATTATGATATATGAAATATTAAATTACCTTATAATATATACTAAATATTTATATAATGAGTTATTCATATTACAAACAATTTATCATTAATATACCATTGTATTTAATACCTATAGTATATAAATATATATATATATATATATATGTATATTTATGTGTATTACTGATTTGTAATTAATTCTATTTAGACTGTATCTCTTTGTATTGATAAATAGATCATTACTATGTATATTACTAGGTCATGTTAGATATACAGTGAACATTAAACACTGGTTATTAAATATATATTTATTATAAAATAATATGTCACCTTTAGTTAAATGTATTTAATTTATATGTGCATGATAAACTAATCTGAGCCAACTTTACCTACCTTTAAAAAGTAATCTTGATTGAGCTAAAATTTGAGTTTACATTTATTTATGAAAATCAGGTACAAGTATATAATAGATTAGGTTTAATTATGGGTACCTACATATAATATTTGATATTTCGTTACGAAATTTAAAACTTTAACACGTTTTAATCTGACCTTGGATTAGAGACTTTGAGTCACTGATTAAAACTTCTGGTGATTTTAAAACTTATAAAAGTTTTAAGCCAAACATAGACTTTTGAGCTTCTGATTAACATTTTTGGTGGTTTTAAAAAAAGTTTTAAAACCTACTTTGACTTCACTAAATATCGTAAAAATATTATTTATGGCTTATGAGCATTTTTACATAAACTGAAATTTGCTTAAGTAATTTAAAAATGCAAATACATTTATGAGTACAGTAGCATCTACGTTTTTGGTAATTTAATTTTTCTTTTACAATAAAATAAACTGTAAAATTTGTTATTACCATATTCAAAATAAAATATATACTATTGTATACCTATTATACTGATCTAACGAACTTACCAGTCATTACTAATTTTTATTTCAGTTTAAACAGAAACAAAATGAATAATAATTGCCTAAAATATTCTAAACAATTTGTATTATTAAAAGATTGGAGTGCCATATTAATTAAATTTGAATAAAGCAACTAATTAATTATTGAGATAAGTAACTATGAAAGAGGCTTTTTAAATATACGAGGCTCACTGAAATACATTTGTGAAAAAAGCAATATAATAATGTATTAAATATAATACTGGTCCAGATTGGGAGACAGCGCTATAGATTTCCGATCACTGCGGATGTTGGGGACATGCGCGTGGGAGATGCTTAATGACATGGGTACAACAGGTTTGAGTAAGTTGCAGTCGTCAAATTTCAGAGGATGAACAGAAGAATTTAAAATGGTTTTACAATAAATTGTCTAGTCTGGTATGTACAAAGAATTAATAATAATGGAGAGTCTTGAAGTAATACTGAATTCTAAAAGGCATTTAATATTTAATATTTGCAGTACAAGAGTATGTTAATGTCATAAATAGTATAGTATACAGATCTAATATAATATCAAAGTTAACTATAAAGTCAAAATGTCATGAATTAAACGAAATTAATTAGGTTAAGTTTATCACAATGAGCGATGATCATACTTATTTATGTATATGTACTTTTGTAAATTTTGAAAATATCTTCGTTTTTCTCAGACACATGTTTTGAATTTGTAGATCTCTGTACGGTACTTCAATTAGGAACTTCAAATTCGACATTGGTAAATTAAGTTCACAAATGTAGGCTTACAACAAATAGGAATTCAGAGAACTTAAATACGTTAAACTTTATCTAAATCGGTAATATAGTAGTTGAACTTGTGAAAATATAATAATACTAGTATATAAGATATTATATATGTAATTGACTGGGTGGTTCATGCTTTTGTTATATCTGCGTTATAAGGGTGGGGTGGTGACTAGCCAAATGTGTTATATAACGTTAGCTATTTTTTATATTCCTTGATAAATAGGTATACCATAGAATAGGTAGATAGGTCCATACATTTTAATGTTTGGGTTATATGACTAATATTGTAAATTGGTAGAAATATACCGTATTATGTTTGTTAACGGCGAAATTGTCTTGTCAATCTTGATTTGAAGTTCAAAGAATTTGATTATAGGGAGGATCAGGAATAAGTATTATATAACAGAGTAGGGGGGAAGGGGGGGGGGGGGTTGCCCTTATGTTATTTGGCATTATAAGAGTGGCAAGATGGGTAAAGATAGGCTAATTATTGCGTTATATAATATGTGAACGACTCCTTAGCTATTATAATAACGAAAAACAATCAACAAAACTTAATTCATTCAATAATTATAGACTAAATAAAAAAGAAGGTATCAAGATCTTTAGTTAAAATATGGTACTATTTGTTGATAGGTTATCAGCAAAGAACAAGGTGATTCGCACAAAGAAATTTATATAGGTTTTGCTCTTATTAATAGTTTTTAAACATAAATATGCGAATATACATTTTAAATTTATAATTAATCGATTATTTTAGTTAAATTTATCGCTTCTTAAAAAAGTATACCTTATAGATTAACTTACAAGAAAGCTTCAATGATCAACAATAACTAATAGTAGTATCTTTAGCAAGGAAAACTCAATGGATATATATGTAGTTAAACTTACTTCTCCGTTGGATTTCATAACAGTCGTAGAGATTATCCACGAGAAGGATTTTTCTTTCAAAGATCATCTTCTTCCCTTCTTGCTGCAGCTGCTTCTCCATGAAATCGAAGGCATAGTCGAATCCGATTCTTTGCGAGGAGGGTCCGACTGTCCTTGTCTGACTGTCGAATATCGCGCCTAAGATAACCGGAAACCAGAAAAATTGGAGAGACGTTAGATTAGGCTTTGAAGGTATACATAAGAAACAAGCTTATAGAAAAGGGGATGCAGAGGAATTCGACAATGCATTGTAATAAATATGCACTGGAGTTTTACTGTCAGTCATTAGTGCTGTCAGAGAAGTGCATGAGCAAACTTAACTGCAAAAATCTAAATTAAGGAAGAGATTGACGCATTTGTGCGTCAACTCGCATGACTCTTTCAAATATTGTTTAAATAAAGCGTTCCACATTTGCAACACATTATGTAGGTAACAGCTAATTTTAGCATGTTTTTTATTGTCATGATTTTAAAAAGATATTCCAAATTGTGGTTAGGATCCATAATAGTCTATACATAAAAGTTACTGGATTAACGAAAGAATAATTTCGAAATTATTTGGATTGTAACTTGTCCGAATACTTCACCTATAAGCAATACAAAATTAAAATTCAACTCTTTACGTTTTACATTTAGACTAAAAAGTTAATGCGAGATTTTGTGTCATATAAAACATGACATAACTATATAGAAAAAATGAAGAATATGATAATAACTTGAAGCAAAAGGTGTTCAGAATCTTTGAATTTAATCTCTAGAGTATTTTACGAAAAAAAATAATTTGAACAGATCATTTTAAAACTTTTAATAAGAACAAGGAATAACAAGTAAGAATCTATTATTGAAACTTGCCAATAGTGTAAACATCTCTCCTGTTAATTTCATCGTTCCACGACGAGCCAATTCCCTCTGTAGATGGAAGCAGAAATGCAGCCACACAAACCAGAAGAAGTTTCACCGCCACAGAGTAGAATAAAATCCGTACTGACATCAGGAGAAACTTTTTTCATGTAGTAAAAGGTCGTGAATTGGCTACTGAGAACCCCAAATTTAAAAGAAACCTGAAATTCAAAAAATTTAATAAAATCCCTTTTTTGTTTGTGAAGCAAAACTAATCACTGGCGTGTAGCACTGACTAGTGACAACGACGGCGACTCAATAAGAACAATGTTATTAAATGTTTGTGGCTCCGAAGAAAAATGTTGTTTGAACTGCCTTTTGATTTAGGGATTATAGAAGTTTTCGTGAGTGGAATAGTAATAGTAAGGAGGGGAGGGGTATATTGGGGAATAAATACTGCTGTATGTAAGGATCCAGGGAAGTTTACAGTGGCGCTGGATAAGCCCATTTGTTGTTCTGATTGGCTTAGAAGAAGCTGTTGCTTTTATCAGCATTCTTGCATTAATCTGGTGTGTCAATTGGGTAAATTTCTCAAAATGTATTTTTTATCTATATAGTAATAATAGTGTTATTATTGTACATCCATTTGTTGTTCTGATTGGCTTAGAAGAAGCTGTTGCTTTTATCAGCATTCTTACATTAATCTAGTGTGTCGATTGGTAAATTTCTCAAAATGTATTTTTTATCTATGTAGTAATAATAGTGTCATTATTGTACATTAGTTGTACTTTTAATAGAGTAGAAATTTTATGTCTATCGGCCTTAAAAAATTTAATTAAAACAAACTATATTTTAAATTGTAAATAATAAATAAACAATAATTGATTTTTAAAGTAATAAGTAATTGATTGAATTAAAAATATATATTTAAAAAATGATCGTTAGTTGATAATTTTTTATTGTTGAAGAATATAATAAATTTTTATTATTGAGAAATTATTTTAACTTGTATAACGTGCAGAATAAATTTAGCCCACAAGAATGGAAATATTGATTACATTATTACATTAATATTACCTATTCAATTTATTATCTATGAGTTGTATATTGTATACTAAAAAGTTTATGATAAAAAAGATAAGTAAGAAACGTTAACACTGGATCTTGTGCCCAAAGTTCCGATAGTATAATTTGAGTGCATCTTTTTAAAGAGCTTTTTATTTTTATTTGACATATTATTAAAATATGTTAAATGTGTAACCAAATAATTTCATTTGAAGACAGTCAATATACACCATGACCATTTATGAATACTTATTTTCACATTAAACATGTACTCTTTTGTAAGAAAATATATATGCTGAACATATTTGAAATTAATTGATAATGTCTATATAGTCGGTAATATATATATTTTATAAACATTGTATTAAATAGAAACAAAAATTGAATAATGATTGATAGCCATAAAAGTGCTATTTTTAGTAGTAGCATTTTTTAAATTAAATTATAATTTTCAAACCATAAGTATTCAATAAATAGAACCGTATAAGTATAATAAAAGTCATTCAGACAACAAAAAACTAATTATTCCTTAAGTTATAAATTTGAATTTTTATAAATCAGTGGTTGGCGCTGTGCAGCATTAGATAAAAACTATAGAAGTACA
>JAYRBW010057202.1:7500-10911 GCA_036023295.1 Invenusta paracnida | reverse complement strand
TGATATTGACGTTTTATTGAAAATAGCTATTGTATTTTTAACATAACACATTTTAGCGGGAGAGAAAACTAACTTTTTTCTCCCACAGGAGAGAAAAGTCGACTTTTCTTCATTCAAATATAATGTAAATTTTACTTTTCTCCCACATAAAATGAAAAATATATTTCATGTTGTTATTAGAAATATGAGAATTATCAATTCTTGGAAATATTCTGATTAAATAATTAATTTAATATTAATTAAAATATAGAGACTGCTATACAATTATCACTTATTTTTCTAATTGGCAAAATCAACACATATTGTTTATGGTCATAGAATGTCAGGGGAAATTTTTTAAAATATATATTTAACTTTATTAATCTCTTTAATAAAATATCTTAAAACTCATATAATGTAAAGTATATTAACTATATTGCTATCCATTATATTATATATTTAAAATAATACTGCCACAGTCAGTAAGGGTACAAATTTAGAAATTTTCAACTTTATATTGTAAAAACTTTTGATTTAACAGAAGAAAGTAAACTTACAAACAAATAAAGAGCTGCAAAATTCATAAAAAAAATCGATCTCTAAAAAACAGTTTAATGAATTAAATTTTGATGAAGGTCATTTAAAGTTAACAAATACTAGTTATATGAATATAAAAAAATATTTTACAGATTTTAAATAATATATTCTCTTAAAAATACTGAGATTCCCTCAAATGCATCATAATGCTGCATCCACATGGTTCCATTTTCTTTTGATTTGACTTTAATTAAATCAAATCAATAAAAAGTTGTAAGAACATCCACACAATTAGATTTTTGCTTTAGTTTTACTTATAATTTTATTCAAAATCAAAAGAATTGAACATCTGATTTTTCATTTTATTTTTTGAAATTATATCATTACTTAATAATTGTTTAAAATATGATGGAATGCAAATGTATAACTGTATTGCTTAGTATAAATAAATTGTATATATTCCATACAATTGTACTTTTTTTTATAAAAATCATAACCACAACCATTTTGTCACTTTGTGCAGCTTTTATAGGCCATGCATCTCCCAAAATATGTGCAGTGTCATAGAATACTTTAATTTATTTTGTGTGGGCACTATGTAAATAGTGGTGATTCAAGCATGCCTGTAATAATATAATAATAATACATTTGAATTATAACAATATATTAAAATAAAATTGACCAATTCTTTATTTTAGTTCTCCAATTCAAAGTGTGTGGGTTTATCTGAAATATCTTTGATTTTTATAAAAAATTAGATGCTGGATATACCAACACATATAGTCTACACAGTTGACATTAGATTTAGATGAAGTATATTATTTGATAAACACTACAGCAGTCAAACTTTCTTGGAACCTGCATTTATGTAAAATCCCCAAAAAATTCTGTTATTTCAATACTGTTTGCAGAAAACCATTTTTATCTTTGATTGATTGAACTGTTTATAGTTTTAAAATAGCTAACCTTGCCTATTTATGAAGGGAACCATATCATCAATGAACTCTTCCAAGAAATATAAAAAGATCGAGTAGGTTTATTGGATCTGATATCAGAACTTATAAAACAAAGTTAAATTTAAATATGGTGAGGTTGTTGTCCATATATTGTAATTTAGAAATATCTTCATTTTGATCACTGTCCACTTGATTATCAGTTTTTTTATTCAGATTCTATTTAGCATTATTGCTACTCTATGTAACTATTGCAGTGCCAATTCTGTATTGTACAATTTAGCCAGAAGTGACTATCTAACAGTAATAATTTTGCAATGTACCAAATTTAGAATAGCATTTCAACTGGAAATTGATTTGCATACATCTGTACATTTGGCCTAATCAAAATATCTGAATCTCTCATTAAATAAAAATGTTTGGACCATGTACTCACTTTTACTACTACAATAATAAAACTGTAGAAACAATTATTATGGTCTTGAGTTGAGACCAAAATGTAATATATTTCTAACAATTAAATTGTCTTTTATAAAAGTGGGTCTTCTATCTTATTGATTTTATTGTTGAATTGATTACTATCTGTTGTAGATTGTTTTCAACTAAGATTAGTAGATGAGCAGTATATATGTATATATATCAATTTTAAAATATATATTTAGTATTGTTTTTATAACAAAACTCTAGAGTTCATTGATTAAATATAATTTGTTTCGAAATAAATAAACAAACAGTTTGATGACTATAAGTGTGCTAGAACAAATTGGTTAGTAGTTAATATTGGAATTTCTTAATAATTTTTGTTTATTTGATTTATGACCAACTTCAATTCAACTATTGCTGTGATATATAGCTGTACTCTTAATTTGTTTTTTGAACAGTTTGTTAGTATTACATTTATTATAAATTAGAGTAAATTGTAATATTTATGTATCATTAGAAGTTTTCCATTATAGTAATGTAGAATTTAATGTTCACTGCTTTAAACATTGATTAATATGTGTAAAATTTCATTATAATAGAAATAACATGCTATATTTCAACATTTATATGTAATCAATTAAGATTTTTAGAGATTTATTTTTTATGAGGACCAGTTACAAATATTGCTGACTTAAAATGCAGATCAATTTTTTTAAATAATAGTTTAATTTATGAGAAATATACACATTTTAAATATGTATGTTTCCTTTACATTATTTATTTGAAGTGCATTTCAAAATGCCTTCTTAGATTTTACTCAAACTAGGATAATATTAGCTTCATGTAAAATCTTGTTTTATTTTGACAAATATAAATTATAAATCAATACTATTTAATAACTACAATGTGGTGCAAATATAAAATACTGTTTCAGATAATATTAACTATAACTTGAAATAGAGCTTACAATTAAATTTAGAATGTCATTTTGTTAGATGATCTATCAAATACCGTTTAAAATGAAAATGTCTCTCATGGACTATTTGTGGTGCGCATTAAAATAATCTTACTTGATATGAAAACAAGTTCTTTTATAGAATGCTATGCATATAACTTTCCAATGGACTTCTTTTGTTAGAGTGCTTGGAGTATGTAATATTGACTTACATAAATATGACAACTGCACTAAATTGGGACATTATTTTGCCAATACCATAATTAAAGACTTGTATCAACTAATATATACATAAACCAAGCAGAATCACCTTCAGATCAATACTTCAAGAGCATCAATTGGTTGACCACATCTATGCACAGAGCAAGCAAAATATATGTCTCCAAACAGGAATTTTCATTGATCCATATATTGGAGATCAATTTTGATCTGTTAGATTATTCAATGACAAAAATATTCAATTTCAAAGGTTTTTATATTTGGATATAAATATTAAACAAAATGGAAGCTGGAATAATTTTATTAAAAAACCAAGTAACACCTTTGAAGAGTGCTGTCAGCATG
>JAYRBW010057202.1:0-2500 GCA_036023295.1 Invenusta paracnida | reverse complement strand
AAGACATGTTGTCATTTACATCAGTCCCTCAGCAGTATAGGTTATTCCCCCATTTTATACTTTTACTCCTTAGAACCTCGAATTACTAATTTGTAATTCCTAACATATGAAACATTTCATCGTCACAATAATTAATACCGGTTAAATGGCGTTTAAAAGTTGATCTATTTCATTTTGCACAATTCCAAATAAACATAAAAATATTTAATTTAGTAGTTCCCTGTTACACAATTTTTAAAATAAAGATTTTTATAATTGCCTTCATACATTTTCAAATCGACAGATACACCATTAATTTGTAAAATAGAACAAATTTGATAAATAGAACAAATTTGCCAACTTGATTACTTAAAATTTAGAATCAATACATTTTGGCAGGCCAGTTTGTGATTACAATTAATCGGATCAGTTTATGCGATTACTAATTAGAATCTGTGAACTCGAATAAACTGTCAAATAATACGAGAAATTCTTGAAGTAAACCTTCACAAATATTCGAACAAAA
This sequence comes from Invenusta paracnida, assembly GCA_036023295.1. Classification (NCBI taxonomy): domain Eukaryota; kingdom Metazoa; phylum Platyhelminthes; order Proseriata; family Coelogynoporidae; genus Invenusta; species Invenusta paracnida. Next base: position 1,995 of record JAYRBW010057202.1, on the reverse strand, counting down.
CTGTCGTACATGTCATGTTTGGGTCGAAATATATAGTTTGTGAAGTGCTATTGAGACAAATTCCTGTCACCGATAAAACTGGTAAATATAGATTTACGTTTATTAAGTGGACTGCTAAATGTTTTTAATTAAAGACAGCTTGTGTGGAGAGTAAATTGAGTTAATAAGGGGAGTATCACAATGGAGCAAGAGGAAAGCTGTTACGACTGAAATCTTTCACTCCTGTGTTTGCCTGCCTGCGTAAGAACTCCTGGGGGAATAATTCTGCAAAATGCCGGCTCAAATAGTCGGCTTGTACGGTTATTGAAGTACATAGGATGCGTGGAAATGTATGAATATAAGGATTGTTGGGACCACGCACAATGATGATACGATTTAGGAAGGATTTACGTTTGTAGATGTTTTTGGTCTACTCTTATTAAATTATTTAGCGCACTATATTGAGACAGTACACTCGTAGTTAATTTGGACAAATGTGAAAAAAAACGTTATAATATATTAGACATAATTAATTGGTTATTTAGCTCTCTATGGTTGCTGTAATATTTCCATCTTGACATTTGGAATATTAATAGTGGTAATTATATATATAAACACTTCTTACAAAGTGAATGTATTATATGTTAGTAACCCCTAGTAACCACTATAGTAATAACAATTAAAGTAGACCAACTAAGTGTTTCCTTTGAATACTGTAATCCTTCATTATTTAATGTACAATGAAATAACAAATTGTATTGATTTTTAGTGAGGTACTTCTGACATCTCTATTATATAGCTGATGAGTCATTTGAGGTGAAATATCGGTCCTTGTTGCTAAGGTAGGCTCCAAATATCCAAGGTCACCAGCTGCTTAGCAACCTCGGAGACATAGAGCTGTTTCGATAACACGCTTTCGTCAACAATCTTAACTGTGAATTAGTTCAACATTAGCGTATATTATACATATTATAAGTTCCCTTTCACTGGAATAAATAAAATACCGTACATACAGATATACATCATGCGCATATCTGGCGAGTCCTAAATTTCTAAGAAATTGAAGCATTCCTCACGCGTGACTTACAAAGAATGAGAAAAGATTTATTGGCCCAAGTTCTCACATCCCCATCAAGATATATGAGGGCGCCCCATGAGAGAATCCTGAATATAGTGAAACAAATTGGCAAAGTTTGCGCGGCCCCATTGCGCTTTTTTTTCTCTTCAAAGAACTTGAAAAGTATATTTATCTCTAGTGTGACGCATAAGTCCACTCAATCAAATCGAATTAGATGTCAAGTAGGAAAGGTCAGGCTTAGATTAGCGGAATAAATCACCGAAATATGTCATCGAATTCACCAGAATATATACTCGATCGCCTGTGTAAGGGCTCAATTTGAAAAGAAGGGTGGAAAATTATTATTGAATTATAATTTCAAAGATACCAAATTCGATACCAACAACTAGGAAATATGTCAACGTTTTTTTAATGGAGCATTCGCACATTTATTTAATTGTATTTTATTTTGTGTGGCATTAATCATTCGATTTTTGTAGACGTTTTTAGAAATGTTTACAAATAAATATCCACTTCGCTAAATATCGATTTATTCGTAACTTTTAAAATAAACTGAAAGAAAATTGTTTTTCTGTATTGATTTATTGATTTATCACATTATTCAAATTACTTCATTGTATATGTTATTAATCAATGATTATCAAAACGCATAAGTACAAAATTATCAATTGTCTTTAAAAAATATGGTTCGAGATGATATTGCCAAGAAAAGCTTCAGTCAGACGTGAAACAGTTAAGCTCAGCATCTGGGAATGCCTGACACCTCCAAGAAAGAGAAAGTTCGTTCCAGATGGTTCCGATTCAATGACTTTAATTATAATTTCAATAATAATATGAATAGCCACACCGTCAGAAAGACAAACAGACAGACAGACAGACAGACAGACAGACAGACAGACAGACAGACAGACAGACAGACAGACAGACAGACAGACAGA
>JAYRBW010057191.1:0-10911 GCA_036023295.1 Invenusta paracnida | reverse complement strand
TTCACGTATTAGAATACAATTTCACGTATATTTTTTCCAAAAAACACAAAATCACGTATTTTTTTAGTGAAAATGATCAAGTTTTGATATTCACGTATAATTCACGTATATACGTGAATTTCGCGTACGTGTAGACACCCTGTTTATATTCTTTTAAATAAAAGTTTAATCTATGCAAAAAATAATGTTGACCTCAGTCTCTCCAGTCTCCCCATCAATTCCCGTAGAGGCTGACCCATCAACACCAGACCCTCCTTCAACAGAAGAGGAAGTGGCAGCAAACTCAATGGAGCGCAGGATGGCCAACTCCCGCTTCACCTCCTCGTAGTCCTGTTGGGTACTGAGACGGGACTCCAGTTCACCAATCAGGGTTGTCTTCTTCGACACCTCTTCCTCCAGGCGAGAGATCTGCCCGTGCGAGAGGTCACGTGACTGGGAGACTTGGAGTTGTAGGCGGCGAAGCTCTTCCACCAGTTGGCTCATCTGTATAGGGGGGAAATGTGATTAGTTGTTTGGTTATAGTGGCGTTGACGTTAAGTAAGTGTGGTTCTAACAAGCATACGGAGTCACTATGGTTACACTGTTAACTAAATTTTAGGTACATTAAAATACATTTAATGTGATTATTGAAATATCTTAATTAAGTCTATTTAATGATTAAATAATTACTTTTATTAGTTACTTAATTCCTTAATTCCATAATTCTGATTATTTGTGTTTATAAGTTATTTTTATTATACGATTTGATTCAAACTACAAGAGAAAAATGGATAAAATATAAAATAGCCTTTACTAAATTAACCATTGTTTAGATCCATAATTAAATGTGATAACTACCTGATTAATCGTTAATACAATGTTTTTTTATTTACACCAAACAAATTGAATTACAAAATCAATATGACTCATTTAACATTTTCGTAAAATAAGGTTTAGTCATATATCAGAAAATTTGTTTGCTCCTTTGGTAAAAATAATTATTTTCAAAAAATGTAGGTAGCAAGGTTATATACGAGACGAGTTGCATAATCGGATAAAATATGTGCGCAAATAGCGTTAGTTAAAAAGTATGAAGTAATAACAGATTAAAAATAATACTAAATTTATATCATAACTTTTTAAATAACGCTATTTGCGAGCCTATTTTATCCGGCTATGTAATTCGGCTCGTATATAATCTCGATACTCAATATGTTATATCTCACTTGATAAGGGAGAGTATTCTTTCAAAAATTCTCTGATATTATATCTAAATACTCAGTTCCAGGAAACCAAAATTTATTTAAGTTTTAGTCCCTTTAGACTAAATAAAAAGTGATTTTCTTATAATATTGGCTTATGCTTAAAGATCAACACTATGACAAACACTTCTGACCTCCTTATCCTTCGCAAGTAGATCCATCTCCAACTCATACTGACGTCGCTTGTCCTCCAACTGCTGGACTTTAGAGACGTGACTGGATGCCGCGCCTGATCCAGACTCGGCGTTCCGTTCCAAGTTCAATTGGGCCGTAAGTGCCTCTACTTGGCGTTCCAGAAGTGCTGAACGCTGAATACGATTGAGTGACAATATGCACTTGGAGTTGCATATTTAACTTTAATAATAATTATTAAATGAACTTTTAAGGTTTTTTAAAGATATTTAGGCATGTAGTAAATTTCTTTCGATTTTTAAAGAGAACAATAACAATAGATTCAAAACATAATCTTATACATTATAATATAAAGCAATATAACCTTATGGTTTTCTATATGTAACAGAAAAGAAATTAAAATAATTAATTAACACACAAGAAACACTGATTTACAAGGTTTCCAATTAGTTGACCTGAAAATTGTAAGTATTCTATAGGATACTATAGACAGCGATAAAGACCCCATAACTTATAGTGGACCAAGTGAATTTGAAAAGTAAAATGTATAAAATGTATAAATATTCATGATTTAATATAACTCGAAGCCTGTACGCCCTTCACTACGCCCAGCTTCATTATTTCTTAACAACAGTATGCTCTAACCTAAATATTTACATTCTTAATAGCTATTAAATTATAGTTGACACCAGATTTTTAAAATCCTATGGAACTTTGAAACCAAATCCTAATTTTTAGAGTATAAACTATCAAAATTAACTTTTGAGATAAGCTAGTATAACTTTTTCATTTATCTAAAACACCAATGAATAAACAAAAAGTAAATTTAGAGGACTTTTCAATGTGTGGGAAACTATAAATATATTAATTGTAGATATATTTGGATTAAAAAATAAAAATATGTTAGAAAATAACTGATTACCTCGTTAGCCCGCTCAATGTCCGCTAACAGAATCTCAGTCTCCTCCGAACGCGCATTACTGCCCTCCTCATGTTTAATGCGCAATTCAAAGAGTTCAGCCTGCGTGGCCTCCAACGCCCGCGCTATGGTGGTGGCCTTGTGCTCAGCCTCTCCCAACTTCTGGACGAAGAGAAGCTCTCTCTCGGCTAAAGACCGCTCAGTTTCTTTGCTTCTCGTCGTCAATTCTCGTTCACGTTCGCGTAGTTGACTCGCTACAGAGGCCTCCATGGAGGATTCGAGGTCACGGATGCGCGCGTTTAGGCGATTGATTGTAACCTCTATGCATGGGGTTACGTGTGTGTGTGAGGTAAATAGATAGAGGAATTAATACATGCAGTCAATATTGCTACATAAAGAGAAATATAAAATTGAGCAGTGGCAATCACAGTATGTCCCTTTCTATATTTCAGAAAAACATCGTTAATACATGCAGGATAATTAGGTAATTCGAGGAGGTCGAAAATTATATCAATAATTAGTGATATAGTCAAAAAAAGTTAATTTTACTAGAATAACAAACCTTGATTTTTAACCTCAGCAAACTCGGCGTTGTACTCTTGCAAGCGGTCACGCAGCGTCGTGTTCTCCATTTTTAAATCTTGCATTCGTTGAAGTTTTTTCTGGATGGAGAGAGCGTGGTCAAAAGATTCCACGGGATCTAAAGAATATAGGGATAATCTCATTTAAAATGTCAAATAATACCTATAAAACGTCTAAATAGTCTATATAATAAGTATAATATTATATTGGCTTGTTAAAAAATTCGAGTGATGTGTGCAATACATAGAGTAAACATAAGTTATACAAATAACATCAACTAAACAAAATATTTAACAAAATTCTACAATAGATATATTAAGTGGTACAATGGTTTATCAAAAACACATACGACAGAAACACTATTAATGAAATAATTTTAAAGTAATAATAAAACATGATAAAAACTTGATAAAAATAATATTTAATAACTAAAACACTAACCTGGAAGATCAATCAACTTTTTGTAGATTGACAAATAGTCTCCCTCAGCAATTTGACTTCGTTTTGACAAAGTGTCAACTTCATTTTGAAAACTTTTCAGGAGAGGTGCAACAGCCCTACGGATATTCTAAAAGACAATATATATATATAAAAATATTAACATGAATTGAATTAAAATCAATGTATTTAAATAACAGAAAAACACGGACCTCTGGTGTATTTTTCTTGAAGTCTCGACTTAGATCAATAAGATTTTTCTTAGCAACAGTAGACTCATCTTGTCTAACTGCAAGAGCTGCAGATGTGGTCTCAAGTTCCTTCTACAAATGTTAGAGAAAGGAAGTTAGGCAATGATTATATAGAACTATTATTTTCTAATAGATAATTGAATTTGTGGATGGTATAAAAAATTGGTTAAATATTTAAATACAAATAATACTTATAAAGATTCTAATCTAAAATAAATTTTAAAATTACAATTTAACATATATTTAAACAAGATTGATTTTATGATCTAAAAGTTATATACATGTTTAGACTAATAGGTATATTTATTGGTGTGTTTCACATATCTGGTATCATATAAAGAAATAAATAAAAAATAATTTATATCTCAGATAAAACGTTATTGATAAAAAGAGAGCATTATGTTTAAACTATTGTAAAGTTTATTTTTTCATAACATATTTATATAAGTCAATCAAGCAAGCTTCTTTATCTCATATTTAATGTTACATTGTATATTTAAAAGCCTGTTTTGATTTATATAAAAATAGTTTTTACGTACACTTATCTAATATTATCACATGCAATAAACTTTTATATCATAATATCTATCCTGTTTAAATATATATATTAAATTGTAATTTTAGATTAAGAATCTTTAAACAATAAAATGATGTAATTTTTCAATGCTTAATCATATTCTTATTTGATGGAAGTGTTGTGTTTTGTTTAAATATAATTATTATTGTTATGTAATACCATATTTAGAATTGTTAGTTGTGCTTAAAGACTATAGCTAGGAAAGAGTTATTTAAAACAATAAAAATATGTCTCTTCTACAGTACAGATATATTTGTTACTTCTATAAATTTGTTACTATTATAACTACATTATTACTACAATACTTTAATTAATTTACTCCAATTTCATCAGTATAGTACTTCAAATCTAAATAATTAAAAAAAATATCCATTGTACATTATATTTCACATATATAAACAGTTAATTATTTCAGAAAGAGGAAAGCATAATCTATTGATATATGATGGATGGTAAGCAATATATTATTTACAATGAAATACTGTTCTAAATATGTTAATGTTTAATTTTATCAAATGTATTATGTAGAAAATCTAAATACATTGTTTTAAATAATTATTTATATATTACATATCAGATATATATACAATAATTTAATTATTTTAGAAAGAAGAAGCATTATCTATTCATTGATATATGATATTATTAAGCAAAAATGTTGAAAATAAATTAAAAAAATGAAACAAAATCAGTGTTTTACACAAAAACAATATATTTTTAAATTAAACATTAGTACCATAACATTTCATATTATTAAAAAAGATTTACTTCTTTAGATAGAAAAAATTATTAGCTTTTGATTAGCTTCATGATGTCAAAAATCCTAAATGTATGTATGCTTTAAAAGAATATTTGTGAACAATAGTCATGTATATAATTAATAAAACATCTATATATATTTCTCCTTAAATAAAATGCAAACATATCATTTAATGATTTTGTTCAGTCATATCAATGAAACATATATTTAAATAAACAATTTCTTCTTTGAAGTTAATTAGTTAAAATATTTTGCAAAATGCAATATTTATTATTAAGCAATAACAAGTGAATTTTTTTTAATGTGTAAAGCTTATTATTTTAGTTATGACCTAGGTTTTTTATTTTTAAAAAGTATAGAAAATAATATTCAATGTACATATATACCTTTCATTTTATTCAATTTAAAAAATAACAATTGTCTTTTAAAAAATATGCAAACATCATTTTTAAATTAGCAAATTTGATTTATTGGTATTTAAAGTCAACATGCGGAATATCTTAAATATATGAAAAAATATATTATCAAAACAAAACTGTTTCATTTATTATAAGAAAAATGGTTTAAATAAAATTAATTATTTTAATAAGATATATTACCCTTTGTAAAAAAAATTTAAAAGAAAAAGAAAATAAGTCTTGATATATGGTTATTAATGATACGATAGTTATATTTCAGTAGATTTTAAATTAAACACTTTTATTTAAATCAATCATTTTAGGATTGTGCTTATATATATTTTATGCAAAAAGCAGTCAAACTTGATTTAAATTTGTTTCTTTAGTGAATTTGTATATAAATCATTTTTCTCTTTAATTTTATGTAAAAGTTAATCTTGAATTATTCTTAACTTTTATAATTTAATCTAATAAATTGTTTGAAAAAATTTAAAGCTATATAAATTGTTATTATTTTTAATTTGTATTGATTTTGAAATTTGTTATTATTAACAATATCAAACTGTATATTTTTAATGTATTGCTTATATTTCTATTTTGATTATAAAACATTTATATATTAATTTTAATATGAATATTCTTTCAATATTTTATTATTTATTAGAAAAAATAGTGTTGAAACTGGTGATGTCTGGACTAGTATTGAACAGATTACAATATATATATATATCAATAACCAATCTTTATTGTTAAAAATTAAAGATTAGTCAAATCACATGAATAGTTAGAAATTTATTCTTTCTACCAGAGAAAATACTAATAATACTAATAGTCACTGAGGCTGGTTATAAATCTTGTCACAGGCAGAGTTAATATCTTGCAAGATTTATAGTATTACTATTCCTATTTCAACTACACTGTCACTAGCAGTAGAAATGTCTCCCATTGGCTTTAATATAACTACTAATACCATTATATAAGTTATCAAAATTTTAATATAAATTGGCTTAAAAATAATGAAGTGGCTATTTGTAGGGTGAACTCATCAAATAATTTTAAAACTATTTGCAGGGTCAACTTAATTTAATATTTCAATACATAAAAGATATATGTATATTGAAATTCTGTATATCTTGTGTCAAATTTAAAATAAGATTTCTAAGTTAATCTATTTATATTGAGTGTTTTTGGCTTTATATAAACTTATACATTAACTCCAGCAAAGAAGCTGAAGTGCTATCAGTTTTTGCAGTTGAGTACAGGAACTGGACAGTTGAAGATTGGAGAAAGGTGGGTAACTTGACAAATTTAGTAATTATACATATTAAAGTATTCTTTTTTGATTATATGAGTTATATTATCATAAAAGAACTTGGTACACTGGAGCATTGGAACATTATTGTGTGTGTCATTGCCAGACATATTGCAGGTAAACAATAGTGTAAGTCTTTTTTTGCTAGTTTCCCTCCACTGCATGTCTCTCCTTTTAATGAAAGTGTTTTATTGGGAAGACATTCATAGAAGAGACCCGATTAATTGGCATTGTAGATATCATCAGCAGAATATTTGCTAAGAAGATTTGGTAGAATATTTGTTCTGTAGTGATCAGCTGCTGGAAAATCTGCTGAAGTTGACTCACCACTGAGGCAACGAAATGAGATACCATGTCTCTTTTTAAAACGATCAATAAATCCATTGCTGGATTTAAAATCATGTTGACCTAATCTTTGGGCAAAATGAATTGCTTTCTCCGAAAGAAGAGATCCTGTAATTGGAACATTATTGTTTCTCATAGAGGTGAACCAATGGAAGAGTACAGTGTCAACATTGTCCACACTACTTGTTTTCAAGCACTTTTTATTGCCCCCATCAGTTGTCTTCCATGCATCTTGTATCTTGTCTTTTGATTATAGAATGGTTGATAATGTACTTGGCATTATATTGTGATTTTTTGCAATATCAATTTTCTTTTGCCCCTTTTCTACAGCATCAATTATATCAACTTTTGTAGCTAGTGATATTGACGTTCGTTTAGACGTCATGAGGATATAATGAAGCACAGCAAATATTAATTAAGTTAGTAGGTATATTGTCTACCTGTACTGTGTTAACCGGTAGGCCAATAACACGCTTCTATTTGTGCTTCGTCATCGATTCTCTCTCTCTATCAAGCGCGCGCAGTGGTAGACTGACGGCTGCAGAGAAGCGCAATATAATAAACCTGTTGTACAGAGCGTGGCATGGCGCAAAGAGCGAGATACAGACACAGTCAGACAGAGCGATGCAGAGAGACGATCTGGTAGACACAAGAATTGCGACGCCAAGTGTATAATTGAGAAAGAGAATCAGACTGCGCAATAACATTAACGCTTTTAAAAATATTATGCTAGATTACAGATCTACTTTCTCTCTCTCCTATACCTTCTGACTAATATAAGTTTACATAGAAAAATTGATTATTTTTTAATTAATTTTTGATAGAAAAGTATATGTATATTGTTATATTGAGGTTTTATGAGACTTTAGTAACATAATTTTATTCATTAAAGTGGGGTTATAGCAAGGTTTGTTATAATGGGGTTATTTTAACACTATTTTGATAGGATTTCTGCAGGGACCATAGAAATATTTTGTTATAAATTGGTTTTTGTTATATCAAGGTTCATTATAACAGGGTTTCACTGTATAATGTTTATGATATTAACAATTATATGAAATATAAATTAAATAGACATTGAATTAATAAATTATATTTATGTTTTTCATTATATTGTTAAAAAATGATCTGTATAATTTGAACTCAGGCCTAATTTTTTTAACTTATAGTTGTAAAAAGCACAAGTGCAAGATTTTGGTATTATAAAATTATCTTGAGTGCAGAAAATTCTCCGAAAAAATTGCCTTTTGGTATGAAATAGCTATAATAGTAATATACTTTTGTGTAATTTACATATACCATTATATATTTATTTCATAAACAGTAATATTTAATTAGTTACATCCTTGTTAGAGACATAAAATATATAATCCTTGTAATTAAATTTAATGTATCTTATTCTTAATCTTATAGTTATATAAATCATTTAACATGAAACATTATTATACATATGAATAATAATGACTGAACAAATCTGTTATAAGATGCTTTAACATTTATAATAACATTTATTTAAAGTGTTGTATATATTTGCTTGTAATCTATTTCATATAATAATTAAAATTAATAGGTCAATCAATATTTCACAATTTTTATCTAATATATTCATTAATTAATTATCAGAAAGGTTTATATCAAACTAAAGATAACTCAGGACAAATAGACACAATGTATATAAGAAATACAAATCATTTTTAATATTTTAATGATGTTAATAGTTTATATATATAATTTATTATAAAATGTTCTTAATAAATTATACAATCTAAACACGAGTCCATCACCATATAATTATTTAAATAGGTTGTCATTGACAGATACACAATCAGCAATCCTATTCAAAAAGTTATTTTTAGCTCTTTAACACATTTAAAGTAATATATGAAGAATTTCTTTTGCAATATTCTATCTCAATATATTCATTTTATTAAAGACTGGATAGATATTATTAATAAATCTTATTTTATAATAGCTTAACCAGTAATTATAACAAATAATGTCTGTACTTCTTACTGCCATTTAATAAACTGACACCATCCTATTCTCTCACGTTTAGCAATCATCCAAAATAACTCATTCTTTGACTGAATCACATAATAATATACTACTATCCTATTAATAAAACTAACTACATTATTTTGACTTAAAGATAATATATCTTCTTATTAAGTATGATACTAAATTGATAATCTCTTCAGAAATATTATAAGTCACCAGTCTTCCATAACTTACCCATATAAACCAAAATAGTTATACATTTACCAGGATTTACCATCATTCAATATAGGTTTTTCATGGTCCCTTAAAAAACAAAATGATGGTTATATTAACTATTGAAGATAAATATATGTTTTTTGAAAAAGTTAAGTTAAAACATCCTAGAATCTTTATTCATTTATACTTGAATAATCTGATAAAAATTGCATTTTTTAATCAGGATCATCTTTATAAAAAGCTAGAAACTAATGGGGTTAAAATCATTTAATTTTCAATTTTCAAATTCTGATTACAGATTTTTATAATATATTTATTTTTGATACTATATGCTAGGTAAATTGGGATTTTGAGTAATTAGTTGTAATATATTCTTTATTCAGATATGATCTAGCATATTTTGATTCTTGCCGATCATATATGATCAGAAGCTACACTTTATGTTCCATAAAACAGTTTTATCAAGTATCATAATAGGTGGTACTTACTTTTAACATTTTTCATAAAATAACCTTTTGCTTTCCTTACTTATTGAATATGACAGCACATGACATCAGATAAACCCTTTCTTTAATTTGAGTTACAATCATATTACATCATTAATCTGTAATGTATTAACTATATAAACATAATATATTTATAAAGCATGACATCCAAAATTTAGATTTTAACCAATATAAATTTATATAGATATTTATATAAAAAATATACAACAATATAATAAAAAAAAAACATAATATGTTTTGATAATTTATCTTATTATTATATAACATTTTAATCTGTAAATACATTTGATACAGTCTGTATCAATAGGAATTACAAATAATTATGTCTGATTCTAAATTAAGGCTTTAAGACTATATCATTATGAAAATGTTAGTATCTCATTTATATTATGCAAATATATAAAACAATGTAAATATTATACTATATATAATAAAAGCAGATATCAAGTTAATAGACTCCTATTAATAGTATTATGATATAAGATATTTAAGAGACAACATTAAAAAAACCAAAAGCTAAAAGTCAATCAATTATATTTATTTTAGAGTGTAACAATTGAGTTCACAAACCATTCATAATTTGTCTCCTACACTTTCTCCTTGCAACCAGTCTGTTGTAAACAATATTATATGTGACTGCAAACAACTTTTTCTACCAATTAATCTATAATATTCAATTAAAAAAAGAATTTTTTATTCGTTGTAAAAAAATGTATATTAAAGTATAAGTAACCAAAATATTATTACTGTGATTTTATTAATCAAGACATTTTATTTAGAGAACTGAATATTTAAATAAAATATTATTTTGCTTATGTGTACATATACATCAATTAAAATTTAGTGTATAGACATGATTTTAAACTTATAATCAGCATTCATAACTTTTCTTTTCAATATTATTGCATCTCCAAATTGCTTTGAGATACACTTGACACAAATATATTTATATTTATGGAAGAAATCATTCATAATTATTTATAATAATAATTAATGAATTTAAGTAAATGGAATGTTTTGCATTATATATATACTAGTTTACTGAATACAGTTATCCTGGCATTTCTCTTCCTCTTGGATTGCTACATATACAGTGTGTCCACGAAAAGGGGTGAAAACCAGCAAAAACATAAAAATAGAAGTACTATAAAGCTGATTTTATTTTTAAAACTAAGAACATTTACAGGAAACAGTGGTCTATTAAAAATGACAGAATATTAAGCATTAAATATCGTG
>JAYRBW010057180.1:0-10912 GCA_036023295.1 Invenusta paracnida | reverse complement strand
CACAATCCCGCGCACTTTTAAATTTGAATTTGGCGCAAAATTTTGTTGCCATGGAGTCTTATTGCCAGGGGGGGGGGGTGGCCTCGCGGTCCACCTTCCCTCGAGAGGGGTCAAACGGCCAGATTGTTGGGATCCTTAATGAAAAAAAAACCGGATATAGTTTTAGGGTTTGCGATGACTATGGTCGGCCAGATCGAGGCAATTTGTCCTTGATGGATATCTTCGTTTTTTAAAAAAGCAGGATCGCCTCTGTAAGTGACATCCATGCTTCTGTGAGCTGCTTTTTGACTGCAATGAATCATAATTCATACGCTAGTTCATGGCCATATTAATGTCGCTTTTAGGTGCCTATTTTAAGTTAGGATTGCGCTCATAAAGTTACACTTTGTTAATAATATTAATTCTAATTAATTTGTTGATTGCATTGCATATGGTTCATAGACAATAAAATCCAATATGATTTAAAAGTGATTATTGTGTTAAAGGTGATCATTTCAAACATAACGGGAAGTCTTTTTGATATTGAAGTAGTGCAAATTTACAGAGGTTCATTTAATAGGGGTGACAAATTTAAGAGAAATAACAAGCTTCAACATGTTTGTCTTATCAACAGGATTCGATGGAAATATTATTAATGTCCTCATTCGTTCGATTTCACAAAATGACATCTTAAGTGTTTCGGGAGTATAAAAAATGAAATGTAAGTATTTGTTAGTGTATACTTTCTTCCTAAACACAATAGTAAAGAACGACACAGCACTAGATAATTTTAACTCCACTTTTCATCTCTCCATTCTGATTGAGTTTGTATTCACATACAGATATTGTTAGTTCCAATGTATTGATGTGCATAGTTTGACGAAGAGGTGTGAGCAGTATATTGAAATATTTAGAATTTTAGATTAATTATATATATACATCATGTACATTTTTTTAAATTTTAAACATTATCAATCTAACTAAGTTCACAATTTAAAAATATATATTTGAGGCTCTAAATAAAAAAAAAATTAAATACTCATAAGAATAAGAATAAATTTTCCCCATAAACTTACTTTAAAGTGAAAAAGTTTCGTGCATTTTTTCGGGGGATCATCTACAGAATAGACCCACTCGTCACACACAACAATATGTTTCAATGCTCGATTTCCCTTCTCATTGACAATAACGCACATGTCATAATATCGCACTTTAGAGAAAGTATCCGGTTCTAAAACTCGACGAAGGTAGCTCTCAAACTTGAAATCTTTTCGAATTGATCTGGACCCATCTCCCGCCATTAGGAGCACAGGTAAATGACCACTGAATAAGTGAAATAGACATTTAAAGAAAATCAAAACACTATAATATAATGAACATGTACAATTTTCTGTTTATATATTAAGCAATTATAAACAATAAAAATAATTCTACTCTATTTGTAGCAATTATTTTTTGTTGCGAAATTTAGCACTATTCATGAAGAATATCATGCTACAAAGCTATATATAATAAGCATATAACCTGCTAGTAAAACTGATAAAATGTGCAATACAATTATAAATCAATTAGTAATTTGTAGATATAAATACACAGCTGGGAAAAAGTAACGCAACGATACATACAATAGATATGTAGATCGTATTAATCAGTGCGGGATGTATTAAATAAAATTAATTGATCAAACTTCTTTAGTGACGCACTAAATAGTAATTTATATATTAAAATGTAGCAACAAGGCTTTCCACCAAAGTTTGGCAAAGGCCCAATCTGATATTTCAACAAGACGATTCACCACCCCTCTATTTTAGAAAGTTTCATTGCTAATTTGACAAACAGTTCCAAGATGTGCTGTAGATAGGTACGCGTGGCTTCATTAACTGACCTTCACATCCTCTCGATCAGGCTTCTCCAGACATTCATTTTGTGGTAAATAATAGACAATACATATTGAAAAAAATCCAAAAAATCTTCGAAAGGTAATTAGAAATTGTACTCCAACTATAAACCTACGGGCAATTAGATATAAAAACTTTTGTGATTTGTGACATGACATATCCAGCCTTGCATATTAAGGATGCATTTGGACAAATGTTTTCCTTTCATTTACTTATGGTGTAATCATTATTTCGTTGAATACTAATCATTCTCAACATCATTCTGTAAATATAGTATTTTATAATAATTTATGTAATGCAATACTTTTGTTTATCGTGTATAAATTATATTATATGTACAAAAACATGTAAAGATGATGTCATAAATCCGAGAATGTACAATATCAAATAAAAATAACTTATGAAAATGAATAGTTGTAAACGTAAAAAATGATATATATAGTTATCATATGCATTTAATAATTATCAATACTCGTATTTTATATCACATTTATAGGCTAAAAAATAGATCTCAATTTTAACACCAATTCAGGGAAAACAATAATAACAACTTTTAAAAAGAAATTGTATCTTACAATTTCTAACTAGCTTCTACCAAAACAAAACAAATAAAACAATCCCATAACAATATTTGTGTAAATCATATTATCTACAGTGCAATAAGCAGCAAGCAATTCATAATAAATTTATAATATGAATGGAAATATTTAATTTACTATAAAAAACATATAGATAGTTTAAAAAGATGGATAGTTAGTAAACATGCAAAATTCTAAGACATTATTTAATATATTTTACTCCATTATTTTGATAGTAGTCACTATAGTCAATAGAATAATAGTACTAATAGTCTAATATAAATTTAAAAAGTTGCAATAGACAATAATATAAAGCATGCGTGGTACAAATTAATCTACTGCTTCTTACAGAAAAAATGTATTCATCTGAAAGAAAATAATAATTTATATAAATACAGAGATAAATTAAAACTGGAACAAATAATACTGTCAATATTTGAAGTTAAAAGAACTTCATTAAAATCATAAATAATACAAATATTTAAATGCAGAACAATATATATATATATACACATATAGGTATATATACAAAAACGTTTAAAAATGAAATATCTAAATTGTTGTTATTTAATACTCAACTATATAATTAATATA
Source organism: Invenusta paracnida (assembly GCA_036023295.1). NCBI lineage: Eukaryota > Metazoa > Platyhelminthes > Proseriata > Coelogynoporidae > Invenusta > Invenusta paracnida. Next base: position 7,863 of record JAYRBW010057180.1, on the reverse strand, counting down.
CAAAAAATTGATGTCATAAATAAGAACGTGTTAAAAAATCAAAGTGATAAAAAATACTATTTCATAATTGTTTTTGTTAATTTTATATAAATTTATCTAAATTTTATTTGTGAGAAATAAAACCTTTACTATGTAGCAATAAACATTTAAATAGTGCCATCTTTGACATTTCTCTTGACTTTTAAATACCCATACAGATACCAGTTAGCTCGCCTACTCCAAAATCTCACTAAAATCTCGATCAGTGAAATAACAATTGAGGAGCTAGAAATAGTGTGTTGCTAACAGGGAAGTCAGCTGAATTGGACAATTGCATACAATATAATCCATGTTCTCCCTCTCTCGCGACTACTTCTTCCCACAAAGAATGCTATTCTAAGATGCAAAGGTCCTTCGGATAAATGGTGCAAATCTATTATTCTTACACTAATAACAGTAGTATTCTTAATATTCCAAAAAAAGGAAATAATCCTTCTCTTTCAAAGCAAAGAGGTTTGTCACTGATGTTAGTTAGTGAACGCTAAGTTATTCAACAGGAATTCTTATTCTACAACTTTAATATCATCTTTGACTCAAAGAACTATTTTTTTATCCAAACAGGACTTAGATCACATTGTAATGCAATACAGTGAAGCAAATCATATCAAGTGATCATCAATATGTGTAAATTAGGAAAAATGAATTTAGTATTAATTTTTGTCGATTTTTTTAAAGTATTCAACAGTGTAAATCGAACTGCACTCGAAACAATTTCTGGATAGTCACTCAATAAAGATTTTGTGGTCAAGTGTACTAAAGGCTGCTGATAAGTCAAATAAGATAGCACATTATGAGAAATATATACTGGAGTAATAGACAAATCATTAAGTGGTAGTTTTAAGTTCAGAAGTATAGTTTTTGGTGAATATCCTGTAAAAAATATGATTAAATATTATTGACAAATTAATACTTTTCAACTCTAGTATATATAATTTGTTTAATAAATTCAGAAAAAATACTGCAGACTGGATGATAATGCTTTACAATTTTAGAACTAAGATTTAATTTATTGATTATTATTAAATTCTTGATTTATCATTATGTATTTTTTATACTCAGGCCCTGAATCAGGGATGGATACCAATTTAAATATAAGTTAGTAATTTTAGAGTAAGGTATTTAGAGTTTAATAACAAACCAAATAGGAATTGGGTCATGAGATATATCTCCTAGGCTTTTAAAATTAATAATTGTCAAAATTTATATAGAGTTGGTTTATCCATATGAGAGATTTTTTATTGGAGGGTGAGTAATGGTGCTAATGGATTAAAAAAAATTAAATTTATGACATTTTGAGAAAAAATGTCTTTATTTGAAGACACACAGTTTGTATCAAGTGGAAAAGAAATTAAAATTAAAGATAAGAAATAAAATAAATTGTGAAAGACAGAATAATTATATAATTTATAAATATATACAAATATTGTTTTGTTGTATTGGCCATACTCAGTAATTTAAGATATAAAGTAAGGGAGAAATAAGGATTTTCTTGGGTATAATATATTTTATGCAGGAGCTTTCGGTTATCTTTTTTAACTGCAGATAAAAAAGCAGTAGAAAAAGATAACAGAAAGTGCCTGCATAAAATATATTATACACAAATCTTTATTTCTCCCTTACTTTATATATAAAAATATATTTTCATTTAATTTATTCAAATGCAATTTAAGGGAAAAATATAGACTATATTAATTTTTAGTCTTAAGATTGTGATATTCCAATACTGTTAATATAAAATTACTATAGAAATAATTATAGAAAATTGGACCTGCATTAAAATAAATGTATTTTTGACAATAAAAAGGGCAGTCTAGACAAGTGTCTACTTCCTTTAGCCCAAACTTTAGAATAGTTACGGACATAAAAATACTTTAAAATTAATTAAAATTTGTCAAAGGTTCTAAATCTGATAATTGTATTATATCAATAAAATTATAAAAAATAAATATATATAATTTTTAATGTATAACTATATATATGCAGATATATTATAAATTACCAAATGAATATAACAATTTGTATTGTTTAAAAAATGTTTATTAAAACCGTAATTTTAATACATTTTCTATATATCTATATGTATTATACATAATAAAAAAAATAATAAGTTCTATAGACTAATTCGGCAAGGAATTTGATATCTGATATATATATGATATTATAACTTAACTTTTCATTTTGATGGCTTTATAAATAAACTGAAAACAATTAAAAATATAGTTCAAGGTAATAACTTTTTATACATCATACATTTTATTATCCATTTGTATTTTTTTTATAAACCATGCTGTCTTATTTTAAAGAATATATTATAAATTACATTATATATTTTTCCAAATATATAATTCTAATTGAAAAGAGATATATAAAACAAGTTTGTGATAATTTCTGTAACTTTCATTAAATGACACCTTGAAAAATAATTATTACTTCAATAGAACTTCCTCAAATTATATTAAAATAAACTAATAAGATAGAATATTTATATATATGTATACCATCTAATACTGTTCAATCCCAATTTAAAAAAAAAGGTTTTAAATTATCTATAAAAATTATTAAAAGAAATGCAGAAAAAAATTTTATCAGTCTTTTTAAATGTGAAAATATATAAAAAAGAGTTTACAATCATTTTTATCTGAAAAGTGAATTTAAAAATACATTATTTTAAGGTGTTAATATAAATTTAAAAATCATGATTTCTAGCTCTAAAATGATTGAAAAGTACAAAATATTCCATACCATATTTTAATTGAAGTGTATATCCTGTTTTTTTAAATTAAACAAAAAAATTTTTTTAAACATTATAAAACATGATATTTTTAAAGCCTATTTTAATAATAGACCTATAGTAATACTATAATAATTACATTTAAATTAAAAAATGTATTAAAAGAAATTACAAAATAACTTTCATAATCATTGTTAAAATATTCATAAATACTAGTCAGTAGTATATCTTTTTATAAATAAAAATATTTAAAAAAATTATGATACATTTTGTAACTAAGTAAGCTACTAAAACCATATTAAGTTACACAATAATTATACAAACATCTCCACTATATATGAGATATATTATAGTCAATATTTTAATTATATCATATTATGGTCTATAATAGTTTACCTAGATAGTAATCTAAATGGAAATTAAATTTTAGTTTTAATTTTGTCAATGTTAAGCAAAATGCCTACTTTATACCGTATAGTGGGTAAAGTCATTGCAATTTTAAACAATAAAAACTTAGCATATTCTTATTTATTTATGCATAAGACATTATCTTTTGTTGGATAATTATAATCAATGTAAAACTAATTATTTTTCTCTTAACATTGTTAGTATTTATTATATTATACATATTTTAACTGCATAATTAATCCATGATTATGTTATACTATATTGAATATTTTTAGCACCAGAAATGGCAAAAAGTTTGTTAGCTAATTTAGAAAAATAATCAGTATATACATAACACAATATAACATAGATTCAATCAAACCTTAAAATAAGTGAAATAAAAAGGTTAGCTTTGATTTTCACAATGTTTATTATTCTTGATTGTTTGATTGAAAAATTGAATATAAAAGAAATTTTGATTATAAGGAATTTGCAAACCAAATATTTGTTCTTTTAAAGCTTAATTTTACTTTTGTTAACATATCCCTTATAATGAAATTTCTTTTATATTCAATTTTCAATCAAACAAACACAAATAATAAACATTGTGAAAATCAAAGCTAGACTTTTTATTTCACTTTGGTTTGAACAAATTGATGTTATATTGTGTTAATAAAACATTTTGAAAATCAAAGCTAGCCATTTTATTTCAATTATTTAATGGTTTGAATGAATCTATGTTATATTGTGAAATTGGTTATTTTTGATTAGCTAACCAACTATTTGCCATTTTTGGCAATAAAAATATTTTATTTATTTTTGGTTTAAAGAAAAAAAGGTAAAAAAGAAATGAAGAATATTTTTAAACAAATTTTGTTTCGGGTTTATATTCAACAATATTTTTATCAAACATGTTATTTAGAAACTATAAATAAATTATGTTAAAAATGATTCATAATTAACTAAACAATGCAGAATGTTCAACATCCAGTGCAGTGGGCATAGTTTGTAAAATTTTTGTCTAAATCGATAAATAGATTGTGACCAAAGATATTTCATTATACTTTTAATAGGTATAGTATAATTGAATTCCATATGTTTGAACGTGATGATGATCAAGTCAACTTGCATTGAGAACAAAAAAAATCAAGATCAATTTTATCAGCCATTAGGAGATCTGACAGATTTACTAACTAACTGTGCTGAACTGCTGAATGTATAATTCTTAAGAATATTTGATAATTGTCAATTTATAAACTTAAAAACTAATCATTTAAGCTCGATGACATCAGATCAGAACAGTTAATGTATTTTAAATCCTCCTGTTTTACCATATTAACTTACAAAGTTAAAAATAAATTAGATACAATTAAAGATATAAAGTGTATTATTAATTGAAAATCTTAGAAAGAAAGAATTGTTACAAAATACTACATTTTGAAGTGCTAGGTATATCTTCTGAACTAAATATATCTAATCTATAAATACTGAACCAATTTTCATGAATTTTCATACCAAATAGATGTATGAGGGGGATTGATAAATATGACATCTTAAAGTTTAAATAAATTTATATTTTTCTCTGCAGCTGTTTGAAAAACATCCCATTTTCAACTATCCCATTATTCCTAATGCATAGTTTGCTAACAATAGACTGCTAACAATCTATTGATAGTGCGGTTGCATTTCTTTTATTAAAAATTTATGTATATTTAAGCATTTTAAATCATTATATTATATTAACAATTTAAAGTGTAATTTTGCTGTAATTATGCTATTAAATTACTATATTAAATAATAAAAATACACATTGAATCATTTAAAAATTCATGCTGCCAAAATACTCTTTATTCAGAAAAAATACATTTAATGTCATACACTTTCATTTCTTTTCTTTAATTATTTGTAAATTTAGTTTAAGTTGGCAGTTTTATTAACAAATGTGTAAATTTTAATATTCTGGCAAGTAAAAAAGTACTCTGATGTTCTGTTGTTGGATGGAACCTGTAAGGTTTGTTTTATACATTATTTTTCTACAGTTATTTGTATTAAGTTAAAAAACTGGCTACTCTATATTCAATAAAATAAAACTGTTGAGCATGAAATATGTGAGCACCTTAATAGGAAGCTTGGCCAATACAAAAATATGTAATTCAGGAGCACTTGTGATATTAGGGCTGTGGATTATGATTTGTAGGTAGAAAAGTGCATTTTTAAAAGGGGTGTAAATTTTTTTCTCTTTATCCTTTTCAAATTGCATGAGAGGTACACAAGTAATAAAAAAGCTTATTATTTTTAAACTGTTTATATGCAAAAAAATGTAACTAATTTTAATAAATTACTATTAAAAATTTCTGGAACCAAGAAATTTGTTTCTTAAAATATTCCTACTCGACATTACTATTATCATTAATTAGGTAAACAACTTACAAAAGCCACTCTATACCATAGCAGTTATTGACTGCGATGGAATTGGTCAATCTGGTAATCATTGCATTTTGCTCAAGGAAATCAAAGATCAAATACAAATGTTCCTTAAAACTGTTTGTTTATGGATGGACAAACAATTGGTGAAAATGGTTTTACTGGACAACAATTTTTCAGAGATTAATGCAGTCAATGTCATATTTCCTGAGGATGCAGTCCTTCTCTGTCATTTTCATGTTATGACACCAAGTCCACTAGGATGTCCTTATGTACAATTTTACCCCATCATGTTATGGACTTTATTAAAAAACAGATAACTATTGTACAGTCCCATAAATGTGTGGTTTGCAATCGTACCTCTGGTCTAGGTGTAAAGAACATTGGATTAATTGGTGTATGTGTGACCACTGTTCGTGCAGGGTGCACTATCATTGGATGGGTATTTCATGTAAACCACAACACTGCATTTTTTTAATTTGTGCAAGTGATTTATCCTCATTTTTCATCCTCCAATTGAAATTTCAAATCTAACTGCATTTATCTTATATATTTTATGTACATATACATGTACTGCATCTAATTATTAAAGATTACAGAAATGCATTTTATGAAGGTGCATTTCCAACAGGGTGATTTCAAATATTATATATTTTTACAATAGTCTACAAACTACAGGTGCTTTACTATAAAAGTGTATATTTACATATTTTACATATTTACACATATTTTAAATATTGAAACTATTTTTTTTAATTACAGCTCACTTTATAAATTATGATTTCTTTGCTTTTTATTCATGCTTTTGTATCTGGAGTTAAAGAATAAATCAATTTAGGAAGTAGATATTGTTATAACATATTTCTTATTTGATAAGAGTAAAAACCTAATGATAAAAAAGAATGGGGAACATAGAAATAATATGTTATATGTCACCAACAAGTCTCACAAATAAAAAAAATCATGTTTTAATATAATGTATGTAGTGTCAAGGTTATAGAAATAACTAAATGTCCCTATAATGACATTAATTTTGTACCGTCACTAGCTTTAATTTGAATCAATATCAAACAGAATATAAGCAAAGTAAAAGGTATCTATATATATAATTTGCAGATACTCTCAAATCAATTCAATAACAGTATGTAATAATAATAAAATAGATTACACCTAACTGAGTACTAGTTATAAAAAAGTGAACTATATATCTAATATTAGTCTATTAATAAAATAATGCTGCAATGTCAAATATATTCTATGTATAATTAAAGTATGTAATATATCATAGCAACTGCAAATTTGTACTCTAGAAACTACTCTATACCAGTAGAATAAATATATAATATGTATATATTAGCCAGTCACAAAACATACTACTACATTACCAGTAGAATAAATATACTATATAAACAGAACACAGTAGATCAATCGAGCATAGCCAATTCTAGACCGGTTTTGGCCTGGTTGGGTCTTGTCAGTAGAATGTAAGCTTTGAACCAAGGACCCTCTCACCCAAGACACTGCTTGTACAGCGCCTCAGACGATTAGGCTACCTGGCTGCTCAATTGACCATACTGTTAGGAAGCATGCTAACTGTTAAACACAAACATAGAAAGACTACACATACACACAACTAGCAAAACATACATATGAAACATAATTTTGATTCATTATGCTTCAATAAAAGGAATAAATAATTGGCAAAATTTCTATATAATTAATATATGATGATTGTACTGTCAATAGTGTCCACCAATATATTATTATTATAGGTCTAGGACTAGAGACTAGATATGTCAACAATCTAAATTTTCTAAAAATAAAACTATTTATTTTATTTTATTCTATTTTTAATGTAAATCATTTATTGGTGTATATTGCAATATCATTATTTGAATTTCTATATATAGTTGGTATATACATTGGTTATATATCCCATTTTTCCATGTTAAACTTTTTTTTTATTTTTATTAACATTTTTATATATACATTAAATATATATATATTAATATTATATACCCATATATACACTATTAAAACCTGGCAGCTGCAACCATACCACAATTATCAAGAATCTCCCTCAATTATAAAAATGTTTAAAAAATCAAAAAATAATTTAATGTGGGAAACTGGGGTAATCTCCAAGTTTCCCATGTTAAATTATTTTCGCTTTTTTTAAGGGTTTTTTTCTTCTTTTTTTATGTTTTTTTTTTAAATAAGAAAAACATAAATATCCATAAGTGTTTATAAGTGTTACAACAAGAAACATTATAGATAAATCA
>JAYRBW010057169.1:0-10913 GCA_036023295.1 Invenusta paracnida | reverse complement strand
AAGGCAGCAGGTGGATTTGGAGTCAGAGTTACCTTCTCTTAGCCTTTGTCTGACCAGAGACATAACCTACAAGGCAGTAGGTGGATGCAGTTTAATGTCGTTACCCAGGACCAGTCAATTGAAGTATTTAATGCAATTATGAAAACATGTAGTATATTTGCTAAAGTGTATATATTACTAAATATTTACGAAGGTTTTTTTGTGATTATCTACTTTTTAAGCGTCACATTTTGACTTATGACTAGCCATAATTAAACCTATAATTAAAACAATAATTGATTGAGTTTATGAGCTCCTTTTAGCTAAAATGTTATAAATAAAAATAAAAACAAAATCTTTATATTTCGAAATGTTTTGTCAATTCTATTCTAGCAGTTACATTGACAATAAATAAATACGAGGTACAAAAAATTAAATCATACCCTATATGTTTGATAAATCATTTTTATTTCAAAAAGGATGTATAACATTAAATTCATTTTATCAGTTTAACATCTTCGATATTTCATAATTGATTCGTAATAGGTATATAGAACTAGTCTACTTCAATCTTTATGTATATGTGTATCATATGCATACTATATATGGACATAATATTCACAACTAAGTAATGTTACTTAACGACTAACAATTCAGCTGACAGTAGGTGTTATAGTATTAGTGTATTTGGTATATAAGTAGTCTCGAGGCTGATATGGACAACCCACACGAATCTAATTACCTAAGTGATAGTAACGGCAGGCAGCAGTTTAATATCGATTGCCAAAGATCCTTCCCTACTAATACATATTATATGGTATATAGTATAACATAATGTCAGCCAAGCTTTAATGCCTTTAATATTAAATGTATATAGCGAAAGATTTTCTGTCCATGTACCTATATGTTTTACATGTGTATATGTATATATGTAGGTATATTTATTAATATGTATATATATAATATATAATAACAAATGTTTGTTTAACATGTGTGTTTAATATAAGTAGCACTATGTCATTCATATTTCTGTTTATGAATATAACTGGATTATATTTTTTAAGAAATTATTAAAACAACTGTAATATTCCTTAAATCGGTAGGTCTATTCCAAAATGTTATATTCTAATAAATGTTCTTTTAGTATCTTATATTGTTTTTGTTAAATCATCTATGTAAAATGCAATTTATAAAATTTTAAGAACGCATTACTTATCTAGCAATCCAAACTTATAAATGGGAAATTTAAATATAAATTTTCTTTCGAAATATGCATAGTATATCTATTGCTTAAAAAAGTAAGTTGTATGCAGTACAAAATTGTTAATGTAGCAGTACATTTAAACTTATGGTTTTATAAGTATTATAGTTGTCATATATATCTCATACAACGTACATATTAATTATTCTTTATAATATATTGTATTTTTAAATTTATTTCATTTAATATTAATTTAAAATGTGTACTCAATAACATTTTGTTGTAGTTTCTGTACTATTAATGTTGCAGTATTTACTAGCACAATTTCAATAACTTTATTTATTAAAAATAAGCGCGTTTTTTTATATTCTGGAGAATTTATATTTCTGACATCTTCTTCATACTTTTTAAATATTATTACAAGTGGTTGAAAACATGATAAACATGAAGGTTTTGAAAAAATTACTGATAATCAGTTCTGTGTGAACGAACCTATTGATAAGGAAATCATGAATTTTGAAGTGAATGCAAATATTTTTTATTATAAACAATCGTAGAGAACATTCTTGACATTATGTTGGTAGGTAAATATATATGTAGATTTACATATATTGGCTATATCAGATAAAGGATATTCCGTATAAAGGTACTGTCTGTATACCTCATGTAAAATTATGGTTAATTATGTTCCGAATTATTGCTTTAAGGTTCCTGGAATATTATTCTAACGTCAACAGTTAAAGTGTATCTTAGAATTATGCACATATGTACATCTGCAGGTACATACGAAATTATAATTTATAATAACCAAAATCAATTGCACATTTCAGCAAATTGATAATTTAATAGATTTACTTCTTAAGAAAACATACTCAATTTAATACTAATAAGTTTATAGTTTATATTTTATTTTATATTGTTTTTATGATTTTTCCACTTGTATTTTAAGTAAAAAGATCGTTTTCTAAGTTTTCATGTTTTCTAACCAATAGTTAATATTAATTAACTCATTATTATTTAAACCATGTACATGTGTATAAATGTGTGGGTGTATATATATATGTATCTTTCATATTTATTTCTACTCTTACACAATTTCACAATATTTTTATTATTTAATTTTCCTGTAATTTTAGAACTCTGCATTCAGTCGGCATTTGGTATGAATATTCACCTCCTCTATTTCTATCTTAATTTTATTCGTTTTAATTATTGAGTCATTTTGGAAATACGTTTTAACCTATATTTTAACCTACTTGGTAAACAATGGATCAATTTATCTCATGATAACTCTGATTTTTTTAATTAAATATCATTAATACATTATATTAACAATTTTAATGTCAAGTAATTGTTAATTTGTGATAAAATTATCGTTTAACAACTATTTTATAACTATTTTGTATATATATATTTAATTGCATGACACAAATTTATATAAAGCTCCGATAAGGCTTTAATTTTTTATTAGCACATGCCAGAATTTATTAATTGTACACTATAACAAAAATTTCAAATGTGTAGCATCTGGACAAAAAACTGAAACTTATACAACTTTATGCCGACTTCTCTTTGTGAGTGCTGTCATGAATTATACTATATATGTAGAAGCAAAACTTCGATTTTCCCCAGCAAGCTTTATCTTTCCTCCAACGTTACTTTATTTGTGCGTGAGGATAGTATTTTCCACTATAGTAGTATAATTCCACTATTATATGTCAAAGCTAGGATAATATCATGCTATATTATCATCAGTGATGTATATTTCATAGTCCTGTGTTGTTTACTAGATACTTATTATATTAATGTATATTACCTTCTCTCTCCAAACTATGTATCTATTGCTACTGCTTCCATTTTCAGCGGAACTCCCGACGCTTGCTGATGAGTAACCATTTTCCTCACCAGAAACATCCTTGATCTGAATCAAAACTTATTTGGAGGGGGAAAACTGCATCAAGGACCTCTATCTTTGATCGAATTCCATCATAGAGAGACAGCACCTTTCGAAATATCTCACTATGTAGCTGTAGCTTAAAATATTTGATCTTTACAATCGATACTGAACCGGATGTATTCTCGGAAATGTTACACAGTTCAGACTGGCATTATTTGCCCATATCCTGTCTAATAAGGACTTTCAATAACTATACATAGGATATATGCACTACAGGCTGTAATTTATTTTTATTACGTAAAAATAGAACTTTACTTGCTTTCCAAATAGACCAATGTACTATGAACAGAACGTTTATATTTATATGTTCTAAGGAAGTTTTTATGCTTAAAAAAGCTGTTCATATACGTGGTATTTAAAAAAAATCGCAACTATTATTAGTATTTTTTTAATAGTATATACTAATCAGTTATGTTTTACCTGTGCTATTTTCTTAATTGATTTTACTAATTATATAATATTTTTATCTATTGTGCTATAATTAATTTTCATAATATTTGTAGTTTATTATCTGTATGCCCACCCATTGAGTTATGTTTTATTTTGTACTTTATAATTTATTTACATGTAATACTGTCATAATTTATCATAATACATAATAAATTTCACTTTTCTTTTCTTAATTTAAGAATATAATATTGTGTATTTTTAAATGTGTTTGTTATTTATATTATAATATTATTTATAGTATTTATCATTGAGTAATAAAGTTTCGACTCTTATTGATTCTAATAGTTTTAAATGATGTTTTAAAAATTCATAGCCACTAATGTAATAAAACAGTTTTATATATACGGGCAATAAATTATATTTTACAGACAACTTACGTATCTTAAAATTGTATGAATATGTATATTTGCTCTTGAAATTAATTTAATAAAAATATTTAACTACTTCTAGTCCCATTTACATTAAATTTATTAAAATAAAACGATTTTACATTGACATGAAATCAAAAAGAGTCAAAACTCTATGTATAATTACTTTATGGTATTTGTAATAATAATTTTATTAACGTTATATTTGTATAATGGCATTTTATAGATAACGTGTTTTGATCATATTTAAGTATGAAATAAAATTTAATAACTAATAGTATGTTTAGCTTTTCTAAAAGTACATTAACACCTGTTTGCTCAAAAAATTATATAATAGACGTACCAATATATTTTATAGAATTATTCTGACTGCTAAAATATTGCATGGTGTATATTATTATATAGCCTACGTAATAATTAATATATTCTGTAGTAATTTTCGTAAATAATAATTTATTGTTAGATTATTTAGTAAAATTACGTCTACAGTAATTCTCGTAAATAATTGTTGATTTATTCTGATTGCTACAATATACAATATATATATATATATCATCATAAGCTAAGTTATACCTACAGTACACTTAAAAGTTTTAGACTAATTCGCTCTATTATTTTACTTAATAATATGTGTAATATAATAATTAATTATAGAATATGTTATTATGATGTACTAAGTAACTTTTTTTATTCGAATTATCTCTGCCTATAATATCTATAATACTATAATTTATTTTACATTACAAATGTACATAATACATTTGCTAGATTATATTTCGTTTTGCTCGTATAGTTTATCGTGAAAATTTAAAGTGGTTTGATAGGTGTTTTTATCAATAATATTCCGTAGTGTTTGAAACTTTAATAAAGTATTAAATAGGGTTAATACTATACTAGAATATACTATTAGTGACTTTTAAATCAAATTTAAATATAATTTAGTGAACGTGAGATATACGTTTTATTCAAAAAATTTATTTTATTTGTTCGGCATTATTTTATATTTCAGGCAAACTCCTTTTTTATTCCATGATGTCCTCCAAGACACAAAAAATGCCTACACCTGCGTAAGTATTTGACTTTTTTGTCATATTTATTGCAATAAAAACAACAATATATAATGTTTTCGTATTATTTAACTTAAAGGATTGTTTCGATGTAATTTCATTTCGCCTAGTTTCAAATCGCCTATTGCATTATTGTTACAATTCGCCTATTGTCTAAATAAACAAAGATTACAAAGTGAACACAAAAACTAAGTAAGTGTATTAAGACAAATAGTGTAACGTACTCAGCACAGCGATAATTCAAATTAATAAATTAAATAATATATGAATATAATATACCTTTTCAACTTCAATTTGGGTAGAAGTAAGTTCAATTTGGTCAAAGTAACCATAATTAGTTAAAGTAAGAGAATTTTAGTCATACAAAAGTAAGTACAATTTGGTCGGCATGAAAGTAACTCCAGAAGATCGACGACCCTTAAAAAGTGAATTCAATTTAGTCGATGTAAGCTCACTACGGTCTGAGATCTTCTTTCATTTAGATATCGGCCTATATATATACTCGTGAATTCATCATTAAATCATTGAACTGCATATTTCTCCAATTTTATCGCAATCACCCTCATGCCATGAGGTCCTTATCAAGCGACAGATAATGTTGACCGCGAACGATTAGTAAATGTCTTTGTGTATAACCGCGACTATCAAGCCGTGGCCCGAGATTTGGGCATCGCTCGGCAGACAGCTCGCAATATTTATCGTCAACTTCACCACGAACGGAGGCAAAAGATTGATGCTGAAATGGTATATTACCTGTTGGCCAAGGTCGAAGTCAAACCAACGTCTACGCTCAAGGAGCTGCCGGTGCAAATGAAGGTAGATCAGCCCAACAAGCCAGCTGTGACCCACCAAGCCATCAGCAAGAGACTTGGCGGACTTTTTTACACCGTTAAGGACGTTCGAAATGTTCCTGTGCAATGGAACACACCCACGGTCGAGGTGCCAACTGGCTGATGGGCGACGGGCTTCATGTCCACAAAGTTTTATCGATGAATTTGGCGCTAATGTGTGGACTGCCAGTAGCAAAGGTCGAGCTGTGGCAGGACAACGGGCGATCAGGATTGTGGAAGGCCAAAGAGGTCAAAATGTCACCGTGTGTTTAGCCATTAGCCCACGCATTGGCCTTGTGCATTCAGAAGTGTTCGGATTGTAACAGCAGCAGACTGTTGTATGTAAACTCATAATAAGAGAACAATTGGTAGGCGAAATGCTACGTAGCCAATTGTTTCTGAAGTAAATTTGAATTGTTTATTTCGGTGACACATGTAGTCATCTTTCCTAATACTAACCCTAACTATATGATATTTTAATGTTTTTATTTACTTCGAAAACTTTGCCAATTAAATAAATTATAAGTGTATATTATATACATATATTCCTATCTATATAATTACAAATACAAAGAATTCTACACAAATATAACAATGAAAAAATTCTATTCATATTTCTTTGAAATTTACTCTTCGCTTCTGCGTGATACTTCCGATGCCATACTAAAAAAAATATTATTCTAATAGATTTCTTGAGGGAAACATATTTTTCGGTTTTAACAAGTAGTTCCTTGTGTTAATCAATATATATATGTAATACCTACTAACTGTGGAATATTTTCTATAGATAGTTTTATCTGTAATACATTTTTCTTCTGCAACGATAGCATCTAATTTTTTTTTGTAGAAAAATATAGCCTCTATATTTAATATTAATGTGTGTGTGTGTGTGTACATATTTAGTTACATAATTGACTCTCACGAAGTAGCTTGAGTTGCAGTTGTTATACTTAAGTTTAACTACGTGTAAATAAAGCTAAGAGGAATATTATGTAAAATTGAGAAAATATTTTATAGAACGAAATTCTACTATGTTTATGTGATTTTATGTGTTTGTAATATATATACATTGGGAAACTATAATAATTCTGTACATATATATTCTTTTATTACATACATATGTCTACATTTAAAAATGAAGGGCTACCATCGTAGGTATTCACAAGTAAACAGGGGAAATCGATGTGTCATCTCCTTAATGCGTTTTCAACATCACTGAATAATTTGTCCAAATATGAAAAAACGCTATTGATCGCTGCAAGTCATGATAGTCATTCAGTTACTGTTGATAGTTACAAGACGACGAACCACGAATCTACATTTGTTGAGCTAGTTGATTGAGTAGACTATCTTTCCTGTCCTTAATAGTTATCTCTATTGCCTTAAATTCAACACATAAAAATTCATCATTACCCCGCGCGTACTGTAACAATTCTGCATTATATTTATCATTAATCTATATGTATTGTATATTATAAGACATGTTACAATGTACTTGCCTCCAAACAGACTATGAAAATCGTGAAATGAAGTAAGACATACTGTATAAGTTTCTCTGATTTTTATTACAAGTGAATTAAGGGTAGGAAACATAAATAATAATCCATTATATGCTTTACATATTTTATAACAGAATAATCCCATTAACCTGATATATGGCATCCATATTCCCCCGTAACTCTATAATACTAAACCATACAACGCATGCTTACAATACGTGCCACCTAATACATGATAGAAACCTGTTCATTAAGTTGACATAATAATATGCATATCAAAGCAGTTCTTAAGTAATCTATTTCAAGATTTGCTAACTTTCAGATATAGTATGGAAATATATTATGTATAGTATAAGATCTATGACTTATTGCACGATAAAGTTTTACATTCCTTATATCATATAGCCTAAGTAAATAATATGCTTTGCTATTTTATTAAAGCTAAATACATATCTATAGGATATATAATATACTTTCACTTAATTAATGTTGACTCAAAATACAAAGACATGTTCGCGTGATAACTAGGCTATTTTAATTAGCGCGGCGTCATTGAATGTGTTTTATAATACGTAGTCTTCGTAAACTAAATCCCAGAACTAGATTTTTTTTTTTTTTAATTATACTTTGGTTTTGTTCGGCAACCCACCAACTAACTGATTAGCTCTGTTCGAAACAGTGGAAGAAATAAACCATTTTTGTTTACTACTATTCGAAACTACTTTTACGTTTTGAATATTGAGGAAACATACCTTCAAGAAGATAGCATGCGGGAGAATCGAATCATCCCCTTCAGTGCAGTACAACCTGAGACATTTCTATTTCTTGTACATTGGGAATGTCCAGCACTCGCAGTACAGCTTGTGTCTTGAGGTGTGGTGTAATTACTTTGTGTACTCACGAATGTTCCTATCATCTATGTCTATACCCGACGAAGAGCAGAATATTTATACAGTTGTACTTGGCCTCAATTTCCGTATAATCGACTCAAGATGGAGATATATAGCAATGAAACCCCTATAGATCCCAATGACAATTATCTGTGCAGAATGTTAGGAAGATTTGGTCAAATTATAACCTGTTATCTGAGAATTCGTCTCACCTCACCTAGTCTTTCCGCTCCTCAACCCATCTCGTGTATCGCATACATATTGTTGTATAATTGGGGATCAGACCTTCCCTGAACCTCTCTCTCGGGAGAGAGCAGGCAAATATAATCTTCCAGCTTGGCGGAAAATGCAATTTTGTCCGGATCGCGTGTACTTTCCGCGCCACGCCCAGGTGATAACTTGTGGGAAACGATTGCTATTATAGGCCAGAAGGACAGGATAATGATGTGCACAACACAGTAGTTTCCTGTATCTTCTCTAGCATATTCTATATATTCCCCGTTAAACTTGGCCGAATCCTTTATTTTTTTCTAGAACCTTTTCAGCTCTTTTCTCAGTATTATTGAAATTTAAAGTGTTTAAATCACTTTATCAAATCCGGTGTGAAACATGGTCGATCTACCATGATTTTTCTCTTTATTGAATTAATCCTTAATTAATTTGTATTTTTCCATATTATTGTAGATTTCATTAAATATGTACTATTCGAGTTTTTTTATATTTAAAAGTTTATGTCGATTGATACGTTTACTCGTATTCTTTTATTCAAACAAAAAGCATTATTTTATCTACTTAAAGCTCTCTTGCGTCACTTTTTCGATATATTACTATAATAAAACAACATTTTTAGTTTAAAAAAGTACAACTCATATATAGTTATACTTATATCAACATATCCAATTTTATCCTTTTTTCTATTGATTCTGTATCGTTTAATTGTTGTGTTACTGTGTCTCTCAATCTATGTGGTTTATATGGCAGAATATGCGTTATATAATCGGGTTTTCTTAGAAAAAATGTACGTCATTTTTTTATCTTTAACTACATATAAGATAAAAAGAGATTTTGAAAGGTGCGTAATATTACTTCTAAATTTATTAAACATATCTGAATAAATATTATTTTTCCATGAAGAAAGAAAGTTTAGACTATTTTTCTTGTTTTTTAATCTCTGCATAAACACACAAAACAAACACAAACTGTACAAAAGTTGTGATGTATTTGACAAATAGTTACAATGTTATTTCACTCTGTAATATATTTGCTACATTAAACAACTATGTTGCACAAAATTTATTCTCACTTTTCTTGCACATGCATCTAAATATTTTCTTGTTAAAATTCATACACCTGTATTTTATGTATATACAAATCCAATAGTATACAATTTATTTTATATCGTGAATTCTATATTAAAGGATTCAACTTATTTTATTTAATAACTAAACATAAAATATATTTTTCGAAATATCAATATAATTCATATTTGTAAATGCATTTCATTGTATACAGCTATTTGTATGTGATCATATAGTATCAAAATGAATGATAATAAATTAAATAATGAATTTCAAAATTATATTATTATGGAACTTTAACCTATAGATACCAAAAAATTATAACGATCTTCAATATAATATAATTTAATATGTTATTATATGATATGATAATATATTTATTGTGCTTTACGATAGTTATATCTATGATCCAAGATTTGTCTTTAAATATTTAGTGGAAACATAAAAAACACATATAAGGTTTACCTATTCATTAATTCTTTATTACTTTAAAAATCTACAAAGGAATTTTACCAGTATTGCCCTTTTATAGCTCGGTGTTCGTATTATTAACTACTTTTAAATGTTCTGTTATAACATTGGTACTATAGACTTAACATGTCCTTAAAAGCCGACTTATTTTAATTAAAGTCAATAAAAACATTTCAAGTGATATAACTTATATTCTTCTTGACAGTCCTGTGAAATAAGTACCACGACCGCTGACTTGAAAGAATAGTTTAATGAGCCTTGAATAAATCTTATACTGTGCGTATGAAAGTTTAGTCTTCATCCATAGCTCACCTGAACTTTTGTAGTCATATAGAGCTTTATAGCTAACATTCAGCTTTATATTATTCTTCCTTTATGTTATCTACCTCGAGTTTTAAGAAAAGTGAATGGATATATCTCCAAATAGGAAGATCTACCTATTCGGTCCTTGTGGACTATAAGATTTTTAGAGAAAGCAGTGGCGGGGTATTAAACCACTCACAATCAGCCACTTCATGATAATTTTGAGCCGTTCTATATTTTTTTATCTGGCTTATGCTATACGGTCTTCCAAACATTCTCTTTAGTGAGGTGATCAAGTATAGATTTTTTGTTATATACAATTCTATTTATATGAGAATTCAGTACCATGAAAAAACTATGTCTTTAACAGTTAATTTAAGTTGATCTCATACTTTATTAACAATTGGTGAATTGTTTTTCATACCTTAATCCGTGTTTTTTATACATACATGACCATTTATTAATAATTTTTAACGTTTCTTATTTTTAAGGTGTTTTTTACAGAGTAATTATTTTTGTTTTTTGTTACATTGTTAATAATATGTATCATTCACTTACAACGTTAAGAATATTTTTATTAGATATCTTATAAGTATATTT
>JAYRBW010057158.1:0-10913 GCA_036023295.1 Invenusta paracnida | reverse complement strand
GCGAGGATACGACCGTCTAGTAGAGCAGAGAGGAGCGAGGATACGACCTTCTAGTAGCGTCAAGCAAAGTGAAATGATTGAAAACGAACTCGCGCGTTCCTTTTATACTCTTACAGCTGTGTCATTGGCTGAGCGCTGTCTCGATTCTTATTGGACGCGAGGGGGCAGTGAAGCAGAAAGACCCCTACCTACTACTTCTGTTGTATTTTTTTCTATTTTAGCCATAACTAACTTTACTTCTAGGTATAGTATAATTCATTTTGTAATGTTTTGTTTTACTTGTTTTAGTTTTCCTCATAAATACCTATGCATACTTTTTTTCAAAAAGAGACGTTGCGCATTTTCAAAATTTAAAAGAAACTATTGTTAAATAATTTTTAATTAACCGTAACGCTACCAAATAAATGTCCTAAAATTATTTATTGGATAAAATCTGAACATTTAAGTATAGTTAATTTGTCGAAACCGATTTGAAAGTCAATTCAAATTCTGGTTTATACTAACATAATATATTTTAATAAGTCATATTGTTAACAGTAAAGTAACTTATTTATATATAAAATATATTTCAGTTTTAATGTATTTTAGCAGCATAATACTAAGTTTGCAAATATAATAACATATAATATAATTTAGTACATTTCTTCATATGAATATGTTTATGCCCCTCTATTACAGCTTATATTTGAAGTTCTCATTGTCAATATTCAAATAGGGGAAATTGTTAAATTTGCATATCTACCGAAGCAAAAGATGTAATTATTATTTTGCTGCGGAAGAAAACAATTTAAGTTTAATTTATTATCAGATCGAGCGGTGGATGGGACAAATTAAGGGATAAATCCGATATGTCATTTAACAAAATAAACAGAACCATCGAACTCTTGTATGAGGATTATTGAAACAGGCGCGTGCAGCAGGTTTACGAATGCCCCATCCCCTCCTAGTTCTGTATTCTGTGAGCTCAAATTTAAAAATCAATAAATTCACAACGTTTAAATATTGAATATATCTATGTTCCTGGTTGCACAAATCGATGATGCTATATGTTGTTTCATGTATGTATATAATTTTACATCTTCAAAGGCTTATAATTTATATTTTTTAAATATTGCATGTATGGCAAAGTATAAGAACAAAACTTTGCAATTTCTATTTACAATTTTATATCTATTCATAATTAATCTGAAATACTGCCTGAACACATAATGAAATCATGTTCCATTTGTTTATATAGCTAAACCATGGACTCCATTTACGGTAAATATCTAGTGCCTAGTCCTATCGATAATTGAGAGTTGTCCTTCCTGTTAAAAGATTTTTTCAACTCGAGCTAAACAGAATAAGCAGTGTATGCAGACGCAGTATCTAGGCATACATACTAAACGTTAAAATATGTATAATGTTTCTTGTCTTTCTGAAATTTAATAAATGTAATCTATGATATAATAGCTATAGATAGATATTTGTAAGCGTGCGTGTATGTATGTGTGTATCCAATTCCATATAAGTATTGGAATTTCAAATGGATTTATCCTTCGAGTATATTTATACATGCATATATATAATATATATATATGTATATAGTGTTAAACTGAATGAATATATATTAAAAATATGAATATATATCAAGGTTTAATTTTTTTCTATTGACTTTGATTTTTCTATAAATATGAAGTATTATTTTTTATTGAAATTGTTAACTTTCATCTTTTTATTTAAAGAGTATATTATATTGGTACATTAGTATGGCGAAATGGAAACAACGAGCAACTCGAGCTTTGCTTATGTACTTTAGAATACTGCAATCGGGCGTCATGGGAATATGTAATCTATAATTCTCACACGACTTTGAGATACAGGAATTCTTGTCACCCATCGAAAATAAATATTTAAAATGTTTTGTCATAAGTAATCAATGTGAAGATTTTTTCTGTAAAACTACTTTTTTATGGATGTTAATTAATTGTTTTTCGTCATAGACGTTTGTGTTGATACAAGCCCAATGTAACGGACTCAACTACACAAATACACAGACAGGATTATCTAAAAAGTTATCAATATATTGTTTGTATAGGCAGAGCTATCACAGGAAAGTGTATATAATCTTAACTTGTGTCCATCATATAATAATGCTTCAGATGTATTAAAAGGCATTACTTATTTTAATGTATATAAAAGATATAATTAATACAATGCAATTTGAAATATATATTTCATATTAAATTATTAAAACAAATAATGTAATATTCAAAAGCCATTATTATTAATTCTGAAAAAATAAACGTGAATATTTATGTACGTATACCTATAATAATTTATATTAAGTTTTTTGTCATTTTAAAAATAAAAAGCTATTATTTTACTGGGAAATGTAATCAAATTTATTCATCATAGTAAATGTTAGAAAACGTATTTCTAATTATCTCTAAATGTACTGATCTGACTGATCTATAATTTTAAAACTTAACTATTCTATGCAGAAAATAAAT
Organism: Invenusta paracnida; assembly: GCA_036023295.1. Taxonomy (NCBI): domain Eukaryota; kingdom Metazoa; phylum Platyhelminthes; order Proseriata; family Coelogynoporidae; genus Invenusta; species Invenusta paracnida. The sequence goes on along the minus strand of JAYRBW010057158.1, from coordinate 8,421 downwards.
TTCTTAAACGCTCTAATGTCTAAAACAAAAGTAAGATATTAATAATTCAATCAAATATATTTTATATAACTTTTTCGTGCAACTACTTGGCCAAACACAATGATTTTTTCAAATATTTTTAATTATTGTCAATTTTTTAGTAACTCCTGGTAACCCTTTTATAAGAAAGGTGAATAATTGCGTGCTGTGAATGTTTTTTTCGCATTATCAGAAAATGCATCTTACTGAATGTTTTTTGTTATAAATGTAACTACGCCTTCATTATTACAAACGGTTCTATCTGAAGTAACTTTCATTAAAAAAATAAAGCTTAGGAGTTCATAGAAAGTCATCATCAAAATAAAAGACATTCTATTAAAATAAACAAAGCCGATAATTCGAAATAATGCCGCCCTTAAACATGCAATATTTAAACATAAAACATAAAACTTTTTCCAAAACAATTAAACGAATAAATGTTCCAGATAACATTTAAAACACAAAACTAGTTAGATAAAACAAAGCGACAAACGCAGGATTATTTTGGAATCAATCATTAGAGCGCTTCTTAAAACAATTTTAAACGAAAGTTAGCATAATTGAAGGTTGAATCGTTATAACTTGATTGGTTAAAGCAGGCGCGAGAATTTATCCTCCCAAAAGCGATTCATTTGTCAAGTCTATAAGAATACTTTGAGCCGGAATCTCTTGACAGACAAAAGTTATTGTTGAATCCGCGTACTGACTGACGGACGGACAGATAGACCAAGAAGGCAACATAACAGGAAAATAGCAAGTAATACAATATAAAACAGTAAGTAATGACGATTTTTATGAAGCAAACTGAGTTTATTTATTTATCAAACGTAATTTTATTTCCTTAATACGGTGAAAAACTTTCCTTTACTGTATATATGTTTAAATTAATTTTAATTCTTTCATTAAATCATATTTCATGCAATATTTCCATTATTGCCTTAAAGTATATTCTTTTTTTCACAAACATAGACTTCATCATAGTTTACTCATAGATACACTGATAAATTACACAAATAACTTATGATAAAATATTCAAAGAGAAATAAAAATTTCATGAAATTAATTTACATTTAGGAAAATGATATTAAAAATCTACATAGAATTTTTTTTAATCAATTGATTAGAAAAGGCTGAAACATATAAATATAAATACAAATAAATATATAGATACATAAAAGCATATAACTTTATAAATATATATTAATGTTTTAAATAAGTAACTAATTTTATTAACATTAATATTAATATTTTAATATAAATTATTATAAATAAGAAATTTAAAAAATATATAAGACAAAGCAAAGGTATTATTGAACTCTGCACAAAATCAGAAGTAATAGTTTCTATAATTATGTAATACTCTATTGGTACTGACATTTTATTTTTATATATGTAACTAGGGCCGATAGTTTTTTGTATTTTGTCAGTAATCAAAAATCACAAATCAAAAACGACTTTCTCAATTTGCAATATTTTTACATTGACTTTAGTTTCTTTATCACATAACTGATGTAGATACTAAAAATATTTTACAACATAATAATTATCATAATTTCATACAATTTACATTAATGATTGAAAGAATTGCACTTTTTTCCTAAATGATAACGTATATATATATAACAGGGTGTTGCTTGTAAATGGCGCAGGGAATTTTTAAAGATTTTGAATTCTTTCAGTATAAATAAGATAATAATTAATTGTATTAAATACATAAGAAATTAGTGAACCGGATTAATTTAATAGGATGGGTTATTTCTTCGAATAAAAAATGATTTTCAATATATTCAGCTATTAAATATATTCGATGCATTTGATTCTCAATAGTTTAGTATAGTTAATCATTAATTTAGAAGTACTCTTAATAATACTAATAATAACTTAAAACTTATCTGAAAAAGTTGTCATAAAAAGTGTTTCCCCGTCTCATTATTTTTTTATATTTTAAATATAATATAGTATCATTTTCATCCAGTATTTAGTTTAGAGAAAGCACGCTTCTATCAATCAGAGTAATCAATATAGCTTATCAGTATAATTTATGTGGACGTTTGATCTTATTTAATATTTATAAATTAAATAGATCATTAGTAAATATGTATTCACATTCCGGTATGAAAAGGTATTTAAAATGAATTAGTTTCAATTGTTAAAAGTTTATATATGAACATATATATATATATAGGATTAAACTTAAAGTCAAATATATAACATGCTCGATTATAAACTGCTTTTAAATAATTTAATGATGATGCGTTAACTTAACTTCTATATTTAACATAGTTCTGTTAATCTGAGTTTTACTAACTGTATTAAATATCTTATTGTGATTAATTAATTGTATATTTGTTTTAATAATTAGTTTAAAAGTAAATTAAAAACAAAGACACCATTGAGTATTTTGTAAAAGCTTTCTGTCATGTATTCGTTTGTCTTCATTTGCCGAAGTGTTTACTTCAACTGTTTTTTGTATTAAAATTTTAAAATATCTTAAAATGTTTATATGTTAATACTTGCTATTATTAAAATAAATCATAAATAATAATCCCATATTTTCAATAATAAAGTATTAGTTGCCTCTTATACTGTATTAACTATATAATAATACAAGAAATTTTGTTAATAATTTTTTTACGAAAAACAAACTAATACATATAAGTTATCCATATATCTAATATTTATCTATACAGTTCGCTTTAATCACAAATCGATTATATGTTATTTGATATTTAAAGTTCTCAACTTGTCTTTTATAAAATTTAAATAACATGAAAATGTTTTCATTGAAAAACTTAAAGCTTTCATTAGTTATCTACATTTAATTATACTAAATATATTATAAAATATACAATTTAATTACCCTTACTTTCTACTTTTTTAATATTAATCTGCACCTATACATGTTATTCTTAAGTATCGTATCATATATTTACAAATATAGATTTATTTATCTGTTTTAAACACTTTATAAAACTAATATTAAAAATTAAGGCTTTTTTTCTTAAACAAATACATACTTAAATAAGCTGACATATTTAAAACCCAACTCTTAAGACAAAATTTATCTAACGATTTTGTTGAAAAAGTCAAAGATACACCTATATAATGCTTCAATATTTAAATAAAAAACTATCAACTGATAGAATAACTTTTTAATGAATCAAATAAATATTCCTATTTTTCTCAATTTAAGGAAAGTGACATGTTTCCATTATATAAAAAAGTTTAATCACGCGCCAAAAAGATAATATTATGAATTGAATATAATATTTTATTGAATAATATATTTTAATAAAAAATGAATAAACTAAACAAATCTTTTATAATTATAATAGTAAGCATGCACACTCATATGTACACTCCTATGCAGATAACTAAATTAACCAATTATTTTTATACATTAAATTAAATATACTCTTATTAAATAATATTTATCTAAAAATAAGAAGAAATTTCAGTGTATTTTTTTTACAACATCATGCATAGTATTTTGATTCATTTGTTTACTAAAATATGTTATTATATGTAAATTTGTAATTATCATCAGGTAGGTATATATTCAGAACTCAAATAACATTTAAATTGATTTGTTATAATTCTATGTACCTATGTTTTTTGTTTTACAAACGCGCATAATTAGTTTATTGTTTATTAAGAGGCACTATATTAAACTAGATATGTTGCAAACAGGATTAGAACATTCGAACATTAGTACTATTACATTTATCAATATTGAAAATATAACTATTTACTACTAAGCTATTATTATTACTACTACAAAGCATTAATTTTAGTTCACTTTTACAAGTTTAAACTATTTGACTTAATTCACATATTGCTTCTCATAAAACATCAACAAATATTGAATAAGATAAACCACTTGAAAATTGTTTTAAATAAATGTATTAATTAAAAAACGTTCGATGTGACTTCACATCATATTCATGGTAAAACAATTCAAGGGGTTTATCTTATTTATTTGCCCACAGTGTCATTACTGTTTCTATCTAATCATCAACAAATATAATAATGCGATTATTTTTTATCCACAACGTAAATTTAGAATATATAGGTAGTATTATACAATTATATAAGATATTTAGTATATATTCTAATATATATAGTAGTAGTATTAAGCAATTATATATAGTAATAGTATATAGTATAATATATGTAGTAGTATATAAATGTTTAATACTATTTTTGGACGTTAGACTACCAATTTGCCGCAACAAGTTTATATAATAATCGATACTTCAAACTGTGTTTAGTCCAAACTAAAAGAAGTCAATTTTTTAAGTTCTTTCTGTACTAAATTAAACATTATATAAATTCATATATAAATTCAATTCAATAGTTGAAAGTTGAGTAAATGAAGTCAAATATCGACCCTGATATACAAATTAAAAAATGAAAATTATGTAATACTATTGAAAACTAGCACAGATATGTTTTACGAGAACAATTTTATGATTAAAAAATTATATAAAAAGCAAAAAATATGCCCTTCCAATATATATGAATAACTTTAAATAATTGCGTTATACTCTTTATTAATGGAACTAAATTAATATCAGTCAAATGATAATATTTATATCAGTTTTATTTTTATTTTTAGTTTTATGTTCATATCGAAACATTTTTTTACTGTTATAAGTATTGGTACGTATGCATCTTTTTACACTTTCCAGAAAACCATGCCGTCAATGATTCAACTTTTGTCCGTTGCTTGTTTTATTTCGTGTTGGATAATAGTCTACTGCAAAGCTGATGTAAGTCAATTATTATATTCTGATATAATTTTTTGAAAAGTAGATTTTTTATTAAATTGGATAATGAAATTGTACTAAAGCTTCGTTTATTTCCATTAATTTTAGAACGTTTTTCAATTTCTTATAGTTATATATTAAATTCAATTATTAATAAATTCAAATTACTTAAATTTAAATAATTCAATACCATTTGTTATATTAATAAAAGTAATTAGAGCTTATTTGTCAAAACTGGGAATCGAAACATTATATATATAAAAACTAAAGCGTGATATAGACTTAGGTAAAATAAGAAATCTCAACAAACATCATAAACAAAACAACAACAAAAAGTTGAGTCGAATTTAAGTATAAAATAACAATAAGGCATGTATAAACCAAAACATAATTGGTTTTTGGCGGTACGGGAGGGTTACTTTCTAGTTGACACGTGCTGCAAGAAGAGAATATCTTAACCCTGGGATATAATGATGCGATATATAAATTGTTTAATGTTACTGCCTTAACTAGACTTCCATTTGTCGTAAACTTTTATTTTCCTTACTTCTCAGGGATCTCTAAAAATCGTAGTCAAAATAATAAGTTAGTAATATCTTATACACTTTTACAAAGTTTTAATTTATTTAAAGAAGCAAATTTCGTGTACATTATGAAGGATTAACTACATTTAATTTAAATATTTAAATTTTATAACAAAATGGTGTTATTTTATCCAAATATGATATTTAAATAAATATTCCACTAGCGTATTTGATAAAAATTATTGTTATATCTTGTCTTTCATCCTTTTCCCCTTTTTTCATTTTTATTTTTTATTTTAAATCTGAAGTATTGTGTATTTATAAATGTATAAATGTAAATAGTAGCTATTGAAACTAAACTATTGTAGATTAAGAATCGCGATGTTTTATTTATGTGCACTCGCATCTGTTCCTATTATAAAACATTTCTCACGTTCTTTAAACAAATTTGGTGTGTTATCATGATCTTTTTAATTAGATGGCTTTCAATTACTTTCTAAATTCAAATTAAACTACAATTTGTGTAGAATACTTGTATCATATGCGTGTAACCGATTCCTAACATGCATAAGAAGAATGAGTCATGTTTAGCTCTTATAGAATTAAAAGTAGAATAAAGACGAATCAACAATCCAAAAATATGAAAATTTTGACGACCGAAATTGAGCGAGATATGATACGTTACGTATGAATAATATATTCTAATCAATTATTTAGTTTTGTGTATTTTCTAAGATTTGTATTCCATCGTTTTTAATAACTCTAAAGCTGTTAGTGCAATAACAAAATATTTATGTTGATTAATTTTTGTTATATATTTTCAACATAATATTAGTAAATATATACGACTTAATTTGGAAATAAACGATATTCTTTTCTTATTATTAGAACGAATCGGGGGCAAAGTTACTGTACCAAGGACGACGGAATTATATTAGTCTGTTCTAGTGGTTAGTAAAGTGCGGTCGAAATATATGTATCATCTTTAAAAAATTGCATCTAGTGTTTAATTAGATTAATTGTGTACCTATATAGTTTTCATAAATAGGGTCTATATAAAGAATGTCTATATAATGATGATATTAATATAAATTTAAGAATATACTTTCATTTAGACAATATTAAACAAATGGGAAATTCAATTTCTCAAATGACGCTTAATTGTGCCACCTTCTTTAATATTAGTTAATACATGATTTATTTAATTAATGTATTGATTGACACACAAAAATATTACACATACGACGGGGCTTCCATAAGTCTCAGATTCGATATCAAAGCAATATCCTATAGACATTATCTATGTATTTTTATGAACATTAAAAACATCTAAGATATTGGTGAAAATATCAAGTTAATGTCTTTTTGGATACTTCCATAATTCAAATTTAGAAAATTTAAGTCAAAATTCGCTGCTAGACATAGACAGAAAAGATATATTTTACCCCAACATTTCAAAGTGAACTTCTTTTATAAAATGGATAAATTATTTAAAGTAAAATATCAATATGATGTTTTTAAATTCACAAAGTATTGTGACTCTAACAGTCACTGCCTTTTTACATCTGATCAAAACTCAGTTTGAATAAAGTTACACTTTTTGAAATTCGGAGGTAAAATTAACTTTTTCAGTTATGTTTCTAGCGGCATTTTGACTTATATTTCCTAAATTTAAATTATGAAGGTATCCGTGGAGATATCGACTTGAAATTTGCACCAATATCTTAGATAAGTACTGCTTTGATATCGAGTCCGACAACTTATTGAAGCCCCCTCGTATACGATAGGCTATAATGTTTACGACATGTACAAATAAAAATAGGGTATGCCCTAGTTTACTCCAGTATGATTGTGAGTACCATACATTTTTCAAAAACCTCTTGGAAGAAAAAAACAATAAGTTAAAAACACTTGTTTAAAATGTTACTAAATTGGTTTTTTTTTGTAAATTAGTTGTATGTAACTTAGATAAACATTACTTGAGTCTTTAATAAAAGAATATTCGCCTAATTATCTCGCTGTTATTAACATTGGCACTGAGCTCTTTTCGGGTACCCATCGACAGTGTTTGAGATTGTGAGTTGGGTGTACTGGTCAGTTCTTTCAAAACAGAAATGTACAAGGAACAACCAAGTGGACAAGTCAGACGTTGCTTAATATGCTTAATATAATTCAATACAAATTCCAAAATTTAGAAAATGCGTACCCGGTGGTTTTCGGATTCCATCAAAATATTGTTAACAAATGAACGAAGGCTGGTCTCATATAAAACAGTTATGAAAGATACCTTTTGCAATACAAATATATATATAATGCGTCCGATAGGATTTTATTGAAAACGAATTTTTTATTATCCACGTATTCGACAACATCCAGAAGAAATTTCTGTGTCGTCCATTAGTAGATAATACTTTAATATTCGAAGGGTGCGCAATAAACAAGTCGTTACTTTTATTGTATCGGTGCCTATTCCTACACCCTAATTCATCGTAGTTATGTCTTTCTAGTTTTATCTTTTTGGTTTCTGAGTTGTCCGCAGAGTCATCGTCACCCAAAGCCATTGTATTTCCTCTGTAGTATTTAAGGATTTGCCAACTGCATATAACAGTTGTTTATAAACAAAAAGTTTACACATATATATGTATATAGAAACTAAACTACTACATATACATTATAGCTTAGATAAATAAAAACTAATTTCTAAAATATGTAATAGAAGGTTTTCTCTTTTAAGTATACAAGCTTACTATAATTGCCATGTAAATAGTAAATACTACGTACGGATTCGTGAATAACATGTTCAGTGTGCCTTCGCTTATAGTAACTACCTATGTTGGACCTTTTTTAGTAAGTCCATATATAGGGTCCATAAAATAAAGTGTTTTTATAAACCTTTATTTTGAAAAGTATAATTATTAATATAATGTATGTTACAATAAATTTTGAAGTATAACATCAACATTAGATAATATAATATATTGGTCTCGAACAAGTAACAAAATTATTTTACACATTGCACATAATCTCCTTCAGCTTGAATGATGCTCTGGAGATGAGATTTAAGGTTCTCGAATTCCTTTGACAATTTTGCTGTTGTTTGTGAGGTAAGG
>JAYRBW010057147.1:0-10913 GCA_036023295.1 Invenusta paracnida | reverse complement strand
TTCTGTGGCCAGACAGGATGGGGCCATACAATTAAAAAGGAGGACCAGGTCTACCAGTAGGGACATATCCTTAGCCAACAGGCCCTTGCTGGGGCAAGGTTGCACCTCTCTTTATAGTTGCAGTTGTAGTTTAATATCATACCCTGGATGTCAAAAACCATTATGAAGTAATACAAATACTTACACTATATATGTTTCAATACAAGGTATGTTTATTTATCAGCAACCACAGTAAAAATTTCTGGAGAAAATATATGACCTAATAATGAATTTTACACTGAAATTTTTAATCCAACACTAAAATATACATATGCCCAGAAAACCATAAAAAAACAAAAATAGTAAGGAAAACAAAATTCTTTTTGTTTTTTAGATTTTGTTATGTATATTTAGGTGTTTTCTTCGCCAAATTCATGTAAATTTTGGTATTTTAGGCTTTTTAGGTTGAGTGGGAGGCCTGATATTGTATCACAGATATAATTATTTTTCTCATAATCCTTGTTCAGAAGTTTGAACATGTATTGGCAGAGCTGATGTGGGTACTTTAATTTGAAGTTCTTGATGATTCCAGACATCAACAAGAGTTTGATCTGGTTTAAAGAGGAAGAACAAACCAGTTTTATCAATATTGAAGACATCTTTTTGTCATAACTAGCAATAAGAAATAGTAGTTGAGCACAAAAGTCAGATTCATGTTAGTGCTACCCTATCTTATTTTGACTACTTAATGTGCTGTTTTAAAGCTTAAATGGCGGAATCCAACATGTCATATTCTATTAATCTCTCATTTTTTTAGCTTTCTCAAACAAGAATGATCTTGACCAGTTTTTTTGGGAAACTAAAGGTGTGAATTAAACACATTACATACTTTTAATTACTCATATTTGGCATGACACACTTGAGTTATTATGGAGTCATTGCTGTTTAACCATTTATCTAGTTGATGTCAAATGTTACTAATTGTTGAATTTTTTAGCTGAATAACACAAAAGAAAATTAGGTAAAATTTCATCATAATATGATAATTAATTATAATTTTTTTAATTTGTAGATATAGATGTCCTTTTTTGAAAAATAGAAATAGCTTTATAAGCATGCTTAGTGGGTTGAGTAAACATTTCTGATAATTACAGAAATAATTATAAAGTAAATCAAAAATATTGATTATATACTTGTATCTTGTATTCATAGATCATACATACAGAAAGAAAAAAAATAGAAGCACTCATATGGGATACTGTAAGTATGTCAGTTTATAATAAAGATAGTGATATATATATGGATCAAGACAAATTATAATCAATTAGTTATTGCTAGTCACTAATTTCTATAGTAGGTATAGTATTTTGTGGATATTCAAGGATGGATATAATATAAAATAGTGTATATGTTCTTTAAAATAACTACTGGATATGGATAACAAGGTTTCCAGATTAATGAGGGTAAAAAACATATAAAGAAATCCATTTGTAAATAAAACCTTATGGATAGCCAGGTATGCAGATATATAAGGGTTCACTGTAATTTGAAGAGAATAGAGTTATAACTGTTTTGAGAAAAGATTCCTTGAGAAAAATTAGATGATTAGAATGATTAAAAATTATTAGAATAATTTGATAAACTAAAGATATTTTATAATATAAATATCTTTAAATTACCAAATATTTTTTCATTCCTTTATGAAATTATTATAACTAAATTAAGTATATAACTATTGTTATAAAATTAGACAACTGCCTACCTATTTTATTTTGAAATTTGGTACTTTGTGCATGTAAAGTAATAATATGTAAGAATTTTTTTAATAATTGCAGAGTACATAGGTACTAACTCAAAAATGTATATAACTGGTACTACTACTAGCAAACAATTTTTGAATTTATATACCCAGTTTTAATTGATTAATGCTATTAATTTTAAATTATTTTAGCATTCAGGATTTTTGATAAAATATATATAATAATTTATTACAATTAATTTAATATTACTTTTTTAATATTACTAATAGAATTATAATATTAAATATATTGTCGACCAAAAAGAAATTTAGACTAATTGCTAATTGGTTCAGATCAAATAGAATTTTTTTTAAATGTTTTGAACATTAAAAAATAGAACAGAAATATATATTTTAATGAAAATATAGTATAATAAAGAAGCTGGTGCAGTCAATAGCTAGATTTTAAGCAAAAAATTAAAGTAATAAGTTAGAACAATAACTATCTTTTTGCTTATAAATCACAAAATATGTTTACTTGATTAGCCAGACCAATTAGAAATTTATATTTATTTTATTTATTATACAAAATATAAATTTATTTTTGACAAAATAAATAAATATAATATTTATTTTACTTATATATAGCCATGGTATAAAAAAATATTTGACTTATAATCAAAATGTAACCAAGTCAAAATATAACTATGTCAAAACATCCCCAAGTCAAAATTTAACCACATAAATATAATTAATCATTGATGGGTTGTATATACAATGTCAATTTTCTAATATAGGGACTCTATGTTTTCTGGCTTAATAAAATGAAGTAACTAATTTTGGCGATCCTGTATTTTAGCATCCTAAACTATTTCTATTCAAATTTGGCATCCCAAATTATTTGTTTAAAAATGTTGGTAATCTTACGCTAAATAAACAAATATGATATCAATAAATTTACAAATAGTTATAAATATATTGACTAAAGTTATTTACAAATAGTTAAACATTGATTTAATAATTAATTATTAATCATTGCTCAAAATTAGTTTAATGTTTAAATTAAATTAATGTTTGAGCTATTTGAAAAAAAATTTAGTCAATATTATAACTATTTTAGCGTAAGATTTTACCAAAATTTTTAAACAAATAATTTAGGATGTTAAATTTCCAAATTTTTTAAACAAATAGTTTAGGACACTAAAATACAGGATCCCCTATAATTATATATTCATAGATATAATCGCATTGGCATTGCCATTAGTTACTTATATTATATTATTTATATATGTTATATTATGTTATTAAATAATATATTTACATGACATACACTATGTCCTGATCAGTATTATTTGTCTAATCTAAATTAGACAAATGTATAATTGAAATATTTATTGGTAGTTATAAATGAATGCTGGCTGGTTCTAGTATTAACATTTAACCTCTATTAAATCTTATAACATTTTTATAAGCTTTATCATCTGAAATGTTAGATAAACAAATAATATTTCAATTATTATTTTATCTGGATAAACAAATACAATTTTGTAAATTTCTTTCTCTAATAGAGTTATTTTATTATAAATATATTCAACCTATATGTTATAACTTATATATTTATTATGATTAAATTAAATATTTTATCTTAGTATTTTTATATATAACATTTTCTGGTTATATAAAAAATATTCATTATAATAGATCCTATAATAAAACATTTTTATACTTTAATATGTTGCATACTTACCATTTGTGAATGGTACAAATGGTTGGAGGATACAATATGCTGTATCCAACATTACAAACTATTGGAAAATAGAACTGTCTTATGTCTAATTGTTAATTATTTGTAATATTCGACCTAGTAAATTCAATCTTTTGATCAATTAAGTTATTAATAAAATTAATAATAATTGTTATATTTTTATGAATTATGTATTATCTAATCTTGTGGTCATCATAATTGATTTATATTCTGAAGTCATTAACTTGATATTTGCCCTGCAAATACAATATGCTATATCCAATGGTACATACCATTCATGAATAGTTTGTACTGTTAGATACAGCATTTTTTATCCTCCAACCGTTTGTACTGTTTGCAAATGGTACAAATTTGTTACAGTATGCAACATATATAAATAAATTAAAAATAAGTAGGTACTTTTAATTAATATTTTATTTATAACCTGGACCTGGTCCACTTTCATCTATTACATTTATATTTCTAATTCTAGATATAGTAAGTAAAGGTTTATTGAAAAAAAAGCCAGGCTGAATAAGTTTTTTTACATTGAGTTGAAATAGTATAAAAGTTAATGCATTAAATTAAAATATAAATTAGAGACAATAAACAGTTAGGTACATAATGGAAAAAAAGAATGCTTTCTCTTCTCCATTCTGCATTTCTCAATCTTGAAAGTGTCGGCTGACCTCGTCTGTCTCTGGGAAATGTCCTTGCGTTGTTTGGGAAGTCTGTCATTGAGCAGATGGTTGGACTTTTGGATCTTTAGGAACATTTTTTTTCTTTGAAGAGTGATATATTCCTTAACCAAAGGCAGGCATAGCTGTTCGCACGAAGCTTCATAGTTTAGTTCTGGTAAGATATATTTGCAGCTGATTCTTTGAATGCATTTCAATCTTGTGTTGCCGATAAAAATCCATACCATGCTTCTGCCACATAAGTCAGGATTGGTCTTATCATGGTAAGATAGGCCTTTCTGAATGGTGCAGTGGAGACTCCACATCTTTTCAAAACACTCAGCCAATGAAGTCATTTCAGACATTTTTGTTTGATGTAGTTGACATGCTCCTTGAAATTGAGTCTGCTTTCGACAATAACACCAATAATCTTTTCGCTTTCAATCTCATGAAGCCATTTACCATCCCCACAGGAGATCTTCTTGCATTTCACTTTCTTGGTATGAGGCAACTGTAACATCATGCTTTTGGTTTTATTGACTGAAACTGCCATGTTATTGTTGTTGCACCAGTGCCTCACTTCGTTGTAACTTTTCTGTATGATGTCACTTTTTTCTCTTATATCGATGTATGTTTCATTGTCTAAAGACACCTGGACCTCCACATCATCTTTGCTGACCTGTTGGTGGATGGTTAAATCATCAGCGTATTTATGGTTTGTTCCACTGGTCTGTAGATCTTCGATGTAGCTTAGCCAGAACCATGGTCCGAGCACTGTTCCTTGTGGAACGCCTGTGTGCGTTGAAAGGTATTCTGATTTATGACCTTTGTATGTCACACACTGTTGTCTATTGGATAAAAACTCTTTACATAGTGTGACAAGACCTGGCTTCATACCATTTTCAATTTGCTTGTTTGTCAGGATGTTGTGATGCATGCAGTCAAAGGCCTTTGTCATGTCAACTAAAAGTAGCCTGACAGCTAGAGTGTCCGTTGTATCGAGTAACTTTGTCCAGTCATCAAACATAGCTATCAGAGCAACTGTGGTCCCTGCATTTGCGACGTATGCATGTTGGTTATTGGACAGATTTATATTGAGCTTGTAAAGATCACAGATAACTTTTTCTGCAATCTTTCCAGTCCCATTCAAAATCGATATATTTAGGTCTGAGTTGACTCTTGCTAATTAATGGTTTGACTTTTTCCAATGGTCTTATATCTGCCACCTTGTCATGTCTTGCATTAAGTTTCATTGGCTTTTGTCCAACAATTTGAAAAGTTTAATTGTTCTTAGTATTTTGTTATGGCTGATATACAAGCTTAAAAGAAGCTAATTTCATCAACATTTATGTTTAAAACCATATTCGACTTTGGGAATAAGATTATTCCGAGCTTCACGTATTTTGAAATATTAAAACATATACATTTTACATTTGTAGATATGTATTTACAATGTCTAGATATAGATAGTATATTTTTGCAATTATTTAATTTTATATTAAAATTCAAGTAAATAGAAATGTTACATTTTGTTATTATTAATAATACATAACCATTTTAATAATATTATATGGGAAGTAAGCAACAGAAATTATCCAATTACCACAAAGGTTTGCGGTAGTCAGAGTTTGTTTTTCAAACGAGAAAAGTCAGTTATTGCTAATACAAAATGTCAAAACCGGCATGAGTTCATATTACATTTTAGAATTATCATCTCAATATAGTCTGTATGTCTAACAATGTCTGAAGGAAATGTTAGAAACACTAATTTCCGAAATAACAACCTCCCCACAGTGCATTTTTGAAATATATATTGGTAGGTAACTTCCTAGATATTGCAATTATTGAAGTCAGTCAATAAACTTAATTCACCTAGTTTTTTAATAATTGTATTGACGCATTTTTCTTTTGCTTAGTCACTCTTATCCTAAAAACATTTTCTAAGATTTTCACTAAATAAAAAGTAAATACGGTAATATAATTCCCTCATTAATTAGTGATCTCTTTTTATTTTTAACGCACCATGTTGGATATTATGGAAAATAGAGCATCCTTTTATTTTAGATAGATAGGGGTTTCATTTGCTGGTAGAAATACAATTTGAGTACTAAACATTTCGATTTAAATTCTGTTTAGAGAGCAAATATCAAAAATTTGACAATTTTAATATTAGAAGTCCCTTTTTGCATAAAATTTAACTAATTGAACACGCTTACAAATTGCCAACAAAAGATTCACTACTTAGAAGCTTTAAGAAAACATAATTAATGTGGATGATAGAAAATAATGTAATTAGAATACATATAGGAATGATTATAACCGCATAGAGTATAACTGACTATTTTATTCTATTGTTATAACCATAGAGATATAAATCAATATATATCATATATCATAATAAAATAATATAATTAATTTCTATTTCTATAGTTATAACTATATGACTTTAAAATCTTACAGTAAAAATATTGTGTGATGCAACAAAATTTAAATAACATCAATTGGATCATTAACTCCGTCAAACATCTTTAAATAAGGCAATTTACTCTAACTTTCCAATATAGAATTTGTAGGGCTACAAACAATATTATTAATTAATTTGTTTGTTTGTTTGTTTGTTTGTGTTATCTTTCAATAATAACGACGATTTTTCATTGATAATATTGATATTTCGACCTGGCCTACTGATCTTATTGGAAATCGATAGTCAGGGAGATCTCGAATTGAATATGATTCGCTTTGAAATTTCAAGTGACTTTTTCCTATTTTGAGAAATATTTAAACGATTCTGAACTTCAATCTTTCACACAGACAAAAAACAAAAGTCGTTAATTTCCTGACGTGTAAAATTATACGTGTATTTATTTACTTAGAGTTCATACTATAGTTTATTGTTTCATACAGTTCTGGATGGTATCTCTCTCTATATTCCAATATCTTCTTTTTCTTTAGATGCCGTTTTCATTGTCGAAGTTCGGCGGCTGCTGATGATGAAAATTCCCCACGACAACATTGTCCAGCTTTTCTTATTCATAGGTATACATATACATATATATCAATCCCCGTATTTTTAAAAATTGGGATAAATTCATGCAAACAATTACTGCAAAATATAACCGAATTAATTCATGAATGTATGTTAATTCAATGAACGAAGCGATGTACGTGAATCCTTTGGGTTAGGGTTAGTATGTAGCAATGTGGACTATTGATAAGGGCCGGTGAAGATTGGACATATTTACAGAAATTCACTCTACGTGTCTTAGAGATTATAATCAGCGTATGTGTTTCAAAACATGATTAAAGATCGTTGGGGTTACAACTGAAATGATGCGATTAGGGGAGCGTTTAGTATGTGTATATGGAATGAAAGTACATGCATTATATATTACGCCATTTTTTATATGAACATATTAATATGAAGTGTTCCTTTTTGACATTTGATTCGACTGGGGTAACATCAAAATTGGGCGTATAAAACAGCTAAATATCTATTAATTATAGGTGTATTTACATGTTGTTATCCCACGAGTACAGGTTCAGTAATGCTTCAATCAATCCTGCTATATATATGTATGTCAATCTGTACAGACAACAGTTTGTATAGGTAATTCTTATAAGTGCAGAGTAAAAGTGCCATAAAGAACAGGATGAACAAGTCTTAATTAGAAATGGATTTATACTTTTAACTATGTATGTTAAATGTAGCACAGGCTGTTTAAACTTAAAATTATGTATTTCAAACGCACGAAAAACAACTATTTATTACCTTTTATTTTAACGATTTTGTCAGAATCCAATAAAAAGGAAAAATTTTAAATGACATTTTGAATAAATTTTAAATCAGATTGTATGACTTAATGTTTTCTATAAGAATGGTAAAAATAAATATGTAATGTTAAAGTATCTTCTCTAATTGTTTGGATGAGATATTGATTCGCATATCTTGATAAAATATATTTCAAGCCTTCGTTAATTTGTTTTTAATTTGATGTAACGTTTAATTTAATCATCTCAAATTATTTGGCTTCTAATATTAGCTCTTAGAATTAAATTTGAATAATAATTTAGTTTGATTTTTATATATAATTATTGATTAAACGATGTAATACACTTACGACAACAATTATGTGATTTTTCACAAATGAAACGATCGGTTTATGAATATATAACCACTTATTAAATGAAAAGATAGTTAAATATAAACGATAATTTTAAAACATTTTATATGTAATATATACCTCAACTGACCAAGCTTTCGTGCCTAAGAATAACACTCATTTTGTATAAAAGTACACTTTGTAGGCATAAATCTCTTTGAGAAGTACAATTTGTGACAGTTATTCAATTACACAGTATATAATTTACTCAACCAATCGAGTGAAATGCTATAATAATAATAATTCAACATCTGAGTGAATTAGCTTATTAATTGAAGGCTACCGATACAATAGGATGTGTATTAGATGCTTGCACTGCGTTATACAGAACAACATATTCATTGTTCCAGCTTTGGTAACATAGGCAAAAAGTATAATATTTGCGCAAAAATAAATAAATCGTACCAACGTTATAACATATTATCACTTTCCATAGTAAGCTAAATAGTATACAATCCAGTGTTTATCACAAAAACACTATATATCGATCTAAATTAAAAATATATGTATATTGTCGTGAGATATCCATTTCTAACACTCGGTCCAAATGTATATAGTTAGATGTACTGTACTTGCCAAAGAGAACGACAACAAATTAGTCTTCACAACCGAACGCTAATTACCTAGATAACTACAGATTAAAATATGTTTACTATTTATCTCTCATGGGGTATTTGCCGGCCTCGATTATAATATTTCGTCATACAAAGTATGTTTGAAGTAATAATTAAAACATGCTACTATTTCCAGTAGGATAAGAAGTGTCAAGTGTGTAAATTGTTAGAAACTTTGCTATAGGTAATTTATAAGCATCCCTGTTTGATCTTATAATACATATATACTCAAATTCAGTTGATCAGTTAGGTGACCATTTTTAGAAGGGAAGGTTCGAATTCTCTATTGGTAGGTAGGGACGAATAAGCACGAATTAGTAGGAAATTACAGGAAAGAAATTAATTCTATCTTAGAACTGATAAATTCAAAATCACGTATATCAATTTTATAACGATGGTACGATTTAAAATTCTGGAAATACTACAACCTTATTTTAATAGTCCTAACTTTAGACTTTCAAATCATACGCTAAAGTTCTATAAAAATGAACACTTTGTGGGTGTACTTTAAAACTGTAACATGGTTTCTGCCGTTATCATCATGATCTATAAATAGTCAGAGTGACGAATAGTAACAGCTGATCTATAAATAGTAACAATAACGAATACACTGTTAGCCGTAGTTGAAGGTTAGCAAACAATGTAGAACAGTTTGTGGTAAACTGTGTGAAACTTTAGAGATTGAGTCTATAATGCACAATATTATTGTCCGATGTCTCTGCGATAATCTCAACAAAGCCAAAGGAATGTTAGAAATCCGGCGATCCAGCAAGAAAGAACAAACTCTCCTTTTGCAACGATTCGGATACCCGAGCCTCTTCCATTCGTGTCATCTCGATCGTTCCTGTCGTCGTTTCTTCTTCCATTGGTTTCCCGAAATACTGCCAAGAGAATAGCATTTCTAGTACAGGGGGTTATCTAGGATTTCCTCGAAGTAGATATTGTGCTATGTTTGACATACAGCAAATATATTATCGAGTATTTCAAATATAGATAAGCCCGATTTAAATCTTGCAATCAATCTTAGACAAATCGATCGATGAGATTTAGAACTCATACAATAACATTTTTAAAATAACATGTTTGTAGAAATATTGATTTATTACTTAAATGTAGTATATGTTCATCTTTTTTATTATTGAATGCAGTTGAATATTACTATTTTGTTAAAATGAAGCTTTTGTAAAAGAATGCTTTAAAAATAATATCTCTGAAAGTGAAAGTAATTTGGAATTTATTTAGATATGAATGTAACCAACTACATTATATTATATAGACATTTATGATACGTGAACATTGTTTAAATTTCTATATTTGATTTTTAATCAATAAAAATTAATAATTTATGACTACTTACTTGCTACCCATTATGTAGAATTTCTTAAAACACAACGATTTTACATTGCAAATAATTGATAACTAATGCGAAATCAAAAAGAGATGAATCTGTATCACAGATAGAGATAATCCACTCTCTCGGTAAAAGGACAAGTAAAATAAGCTCTTTCTATATGATCTCTGTGTATTATTACTCTTTGGCAGGTACTTTCCGCTTACAAAATGAAACAAAGACTTTAACATAAATTTAAGAAAGTCAGTTACTTCTAAAAAGATAATATTCAAAGTTTACAGTTTACAGAGTCGATCCTGTTAATTTTCAACCTTTTTGTTTGGCTGGTTCTTTGTTCCTTATGTTGTTCAATATTAACCGATATACCTAGTGGTTCAAAAGAAATCTTCAGCCTTACCTCGAGCAATCTTAAATTAAGTCATACAATGTTTCAACCATAGATATGGATAATATTTGATTTAACTCTACAAAACATAGATTTGTATTTATAGTAGTACCTCTTAATGGCCCTCTTTTTCTCTCTACCTAGATGAACAATCTAGCTTATTTCTATTGTAAATTTTGGTTGCACCGATGATGAGTCATCCACGCTTGTGCGAGGCAAGAATTTCTAGATTTAGATCTAATACAGTATAAAAGATAGATTTTTA
>JAYRBW010057136.1:0-10914 GCA_036023295.1 Invenusta paracnida | reverse complement strand
AGAGATTTATAAAAAATTTCCATTTACAAAATAATGTTGACCTTTGTCGTTTAAAAAAATCAAATGGGTTTATTACGTAAATTCCTACTAATAGGGTATCAGAAAAAAATTATATACTATTTTTTATCGAATTTATGACTATCATTTTTTTTATGACTTCATAATTTATTTACAGATGCTATGTGTAACAGATCAGACGTAGGAGTGTAATAAAAGTTGGGGCTCTTATTTTTAAAAAGAATACCACAATTAACGAATTGTTATATTACCCTATACTTTTCCTATAGCATCATTGTTGATTATATATTTTTTAATATAGTGGTTTTTGGGAGGGTCCTTAGTATATGTAGGACCCCCCCCCCTTTCCAGCGCAGGGGGGAAGTAGAACGCCTCTATCCTCCGAGCTCCTACGCCCCCGTGTTATACATACAAGATACGGGCGTGAAATAGTACTAAAGCTGAAAAGTTTACGTGAAATAATAATTTTGTTTAGAAAAATGAAAATGACGCCTAAAAAAATCGATACATCAGAAAATCTATTTTAACAAAAAATTTCTATTTTTCAGAAATTTTATTTAAGATCAAAATTGAACATTTCCCAAAATGACAGGAAGTCTCCTTCATGTTTTAAAAATGTTGACATCATGACGTAATCATACCATAAAATCTATAATCAATAAAATAAAATTTCTCGACAAGTTATCACTAGGTATCAGTGTACCAAATTTCAAACCAATCGGATGCTGGGAAGTATGATTTTCTAGGGGGGTGGGGGGAGTAAAATACCCCCCCTCCACGGCGCGAACCCTAAAATGTATGTTCACGGACAAAGGGTTAATACTATTTAGAAACATATAATTTCTTCGGAATTTAATCATATGAGAAAAATTAAAATGACGAAATTGCAAGAATCCTTTTTGTACAATTTCAGGATTAAACAAATATTTTTTAGGTTGTATGCATGAAATTATATTAATATATAAATATTTGGAAAAAATTAATTGATATCGAAATAAAAACGAACGCGTTACAAAAATGAAAACCAAGAATCGAGCTCCTCAAAAGAAAAATGTTGAAATGCTATTGATGATAGGGAGTACAGCCATTAAAGATATTGACATAAAAAGAAGCCAAGATATAATTGTTACAATATTTTCTGTTTAAAATGTATAAATCAACATGGAACATAGGTATACGTCTAAACTGTAAAATTCATAAAAATATGAAAACACAAATTCTAAATGGTATAAATTATATTATTTTTACTATGTTTTATAATTGGCTTGATATACGGACACGTCGTTCTAACTGTGATTAAAGTTTAATAGGTTAGCCAACCGTTAAACTAATTTAATAATAGTTTATCCTTAAATAATATATACAGGGCGTCACATAAATTTGAAAGGTAGTAACTTTCAGAAACAGAAACATGTTTGTTGTTTATGTTAATCATACGATTTAATTGGCTTCTACGCCTCAGATATGAATCAAACTAATTTAGAGAATTTGCACAAATAAAAACAATTTACAAAGGCGTGTTAAAAAGTGTAGTGTAATCCATCACGTCAAACACTGCATTAAGGTCTGATGAATCTATAAATGAAATAGATTCAATTCATAATATCAATTCAACAATAGACTAATATAACAACGACATATATTTCTATAGTCTGTATTAATAATTTTTTTCAAATAATAGATTTGTAAGTTCAGTCTATATTCTACGTATAAGATTAAAAAAAAATTGAAAATTTTATTTACATGTTTTGTTTTGAGTAGAATATTTTGGAAATATTTCATATACTTATTTTATCCTGAGATTTCAACTGTTAATCGTTTTATTATATCATTTCGATTACATAAACTTTAATATTATTATTATTATATATATATGAATAATTTAAATTGAAGTTTATGTAACCGAAATAATACAATAAAATTATTTATAATTGAAATGTTCAGGATGACAAACTAATATAAAACATGTCTAAATATCCTACTTCAGATAAAAACTAAACATGTAAATAAAATTATAACACTTTTAATCTTATACGTAAAATATGAATTGAACTTAGACTGTATAAAAATAATGGACCCCATGTGTAAATATGCAGATTAAAGAGTTTAAAAGAAATATGTACTAATTGTAGACAGTTACACGTTTAATGATTCATTCAATGTATGAAATATAAAATTAAATTATAATAACTACATTTACCGTTGTCAGACTAGGTTTGTCGATTCGCTTCACTTTCTTCAGAAGAACCAACGGTCTGTCATCCTCACCATAAGGTTGAAGTCCAGTGAATAGATTGGCTGCAAGAAGACCAGCCGAATAAACATCAGAATTGAGCCATCGACCGCCACACTCTTGAGCCACCAACTCTGGACTCAACCAACCAATATCCCTCACTTCCCATTGACTCGGTGGTAAAGTGACATCGTGCAAATCGGCTAATTGGAGACAGTTGTGGAATCCGGTGAGCGCAACACCGCCTGTATCATTAAGTAGAATATGCCGATCACAGACACTGAGATGAATACATGGACGACTGTTTTTGTGAAGGTACACCAGAGCACTAAGCAGGGCAGAAATAATGTGAGCCACAAAGTGCTCTAATATTCCATTTGGTGCATGGCTGCTCAAGTAATCGGAGCAAGAACCCAAGGAATATAGCTGCGAAGTGAGTGTCAGAACAGATTCACTGAGAGTAACTGTGACACATGTGAGGATGTTCCGGTGACGCAGCGTGAGTAGGATACGTATCTTGCGCAGCAGCTTGTTGAGCGCCTTGTTGGAAATGTACTCGAGGGAGATATGTCTTCGCCAGAGTCCATCTTCAGGATGTCGACTCCGCTGGATACAGGCAGCAGAGGTGGCACGATCGGATTCACATCGGAAACCAGTTGAGTCGACTGACCACTTCTTCTCTGAGGTGAAGCTTCCAACAACGGAGTCTGTAACATATTTTAATTCCATATAAGTAAATAAAGTCATACTATGTAAAAACACAATCTTATAGTAATAAACTAAACAATATATACATATATTTATATTATATAGTATTATTATAGTATTAAACTAAACAATTATATATATTTATATTGAAGAAATTCCATCATTGATTATATTGAGGATTTAATACATAGATTAAAAATAAAGAATACTGGTATGAATAGATAGAAATAGTATTATCACTGTACAGATGAATAAATAAGGAAAACCACTTGAAATTTAAATAAAATCAATAAAATTGGACTGAGCTTTCGATGTATACTTTACATTATAAACATGTAAAGATTATGATAAATTTTACATCGGTGAGAGTGGTCGTGACCTATTTATCTGTATTAAAAAAACACAAATAACCCATTGTATATTGTAATCTCAACCACAACCACAACCATTTTGCTATCTGTTCAATTATCCATGACATTGATTTTAATTCATCTTCCAGTTTATATAATTGCCGTAATCTTAAAGCTAGAGGTTTCTTGAAGCTACTTTTATTGATTTTCATAAAGAAAACTCTCTCAATTAAAACGCTGAATTTGTTATGTTATTGACAGTATAGCGAAATGTCTTATTAATTCTATTGAATGATTTTCTCTCACTTCGTTAACAATTTATTTATTGGTTTTAATGTCTCGCGCATTTTTTTTCATTGACGCTCATCTCTCTGTATATAAATAATTATTTTCGTTTTACTCTTTCTGACCATGATTATGATGTAAAGTATATATAGAAAGCTCGGTCCCGTTTTATTAAATAAAGTTATTTAAAAAAATTCAAGTGGTTTTCCTTACTTATTACTAGTACGTAGGTGTTTTTCTAAAATATGTCCTACACCGAGAGTTGTACAGCCCAGGTATTGAGTCTTCTAATGTGGAGATCATTGATTATATAGAGAGTTTAAAGAGAGACTCCACATAAAAATACAAATTAAAATAATAGAGTTTCACTTTAAATAAGATGAATAAAAGAGTGAGCTTTATTGTGGTAGTTTCTATATATATATATCTTAAATGTAATTATAATATTATATGTTTAGTCTTAGAATATTAGGAAGAGGTAGCTATCTTGTTGCATTTTAATAAAGAATAGTAGTAATAGAACCCGATGATGCTGTCAGATAATTAATATTAGAAAAAGAAACAAAATATAAGCCTTATATTTCGAGGTTAATAGTCCTTATCAAAGGTAGGTAAAGACATATATAAATTACAATTTTAGTTTACAAGAGTAACAATAGCACGGATTACTGAAATGAGCTTGCATAGTTAGCTAATATTCGGTGTTCAATCAATATAGACTAGACTCCAGTAACACAAGCTGAAAAATATCCACATATAATTAACACAGAAAAAGTACTCAACACTGAACTGTTACCAATTATTGATGATAAAAGCAGCAATATTCATACCAAATACAAATATATAAAGGCCAGCTTCTACACCTCCGAGAGAAGCAGTTTGAGCTATCACCAATCAGTGAATGTGTTACACTATAGCATTGAGAAGAAGCGTAAATTGACATTTCTTGGCAAAGCTGTCAACTTATAGTTTCAAAATAATATATTGAATTTCACTGTTAGTTAAGATACATTACTTGACACTCTGGACACAAATATTGTACCTATTCTGTTTTAATATATTGACTTTCACTGTTAGTTAAGATACATTACTTGACACAAATATTGTACATATTCTGTTTTAATATATTGACTTAGTTAAGACAAATTACTTGACACAAATATTGTACAAATTCTGTTTTAATATTTTGACTTTCACTGGTAGTTAAGATACATTACTTGACACTAATATTGTACATATTCTGTTTTAATATATTGACTTTCACTGTTAGTTAAGATACATTACCTAACACTCTGGACACATATATTGTACTTATTCTGTTTATGTAATAGATCGTCCAATTAGAGGTCAGATGTAAATAAATCGATTTTCTGGAAAAATCAGTTGAAAATGTGCAGGCTAGTGGGAAGTGATTATTCTGGGTAATACCACATTATTCTGCATATATGTAAAACCCATATTATTATGCAGATGTAAAAGTAGTGGTAGATCAATCTTGTATCAAATGCCTGTGTTATTTGACAGATATGGACAACAGTAGCCATGTTATGTAAAGGTAATCTAGTTCTTTATATTTCATTTTATTGTTTTTTTCTATATTATTATTTGATATTTTTTACTTCACAAGATTATATCTTAATGGTTGAATGCAGTCTGATAGCACGAAATCCATAAAATTACAAGTTTATTTTTTATATTCAGAATAGATTCCTCCATGTAAGATCCAATATTCTTCTTGGATATATCATAATTTATACAAATATTATCAACTGAGAATTCTTTCTTGTCAAACACTATCGACTTAAATGTCTCCAGGTCAGATACAATCGACTTCAATGCCTCTATGTCATCTGGACTGTGCAAATGTAATCATTTGCACTATTTTTATTTCTGTTACAAGTAAAAGGTTTAAAGAGTGGTGAACATATAAAAGACATACATTACAGCAGGTGAGAAGTTACATCAGAAACAGTTTTTAATAAACAAAGATACTTTCTCCATAATCTTGATTACCTGAAAACTGAAAGATAATTTAAATTATCCTAAGGCAATGGATCAGTTGTCATTAAGTTAACACCTGAAAGATGGAGCGGTAAAAATTACTGCTTTTTATTTTCAAATATCTATTTAATAACACATGAGTGCAGTATCCAACTGAAATTCACTGACTTTTATTTATTTTTTGTGCTTGCCAAAAGTAGCATAAAACAAAAGAATTACTACAGCCCATTTTATTATAAGCAGCATACAATATATACCTATAAAGACAGAGTGGTTAAAACTGACCATTGAACTAATAATTCAATTCAAACTTCTCTAGTCTTCACAGTAGATGAACAGGCAGACTAGAGAACTATGAACTAGTCTTCTATATTTTCAAAGACCATGTCATGTGACAGATACAAGTCAATTATGCAACATATGCACTACGATACAAGAGCAACATGACATCAGTGCTTACATGACAAATTGTCTCATTTCCGAAATATAGAATGCTTAATTGCTAACTGCCAATGATGCTACATTCCCAATTGCTTTGTGGCAATCGATGAACAGCTTTTCCCTTGCAAAAGTCGTTTCCTATTTACCCAGTACATCGCACCAAAGCCTGATAAATTTATCCCAAATTTTGGATTTTTGAAGATTTGAAAAACAAGTATACGTTCAACGCTAACCCTTACCTTTGCCAGTTGATGTTGATGTACCCCACGATGTATGCATGAAGCTCTAAGGCCTCTCTACAATGTGGGATATCATGTCACTACAGACAATTACTTTACTAGTGAAACATTGGCTGAAAGTCTCAAAAGCAAACAAATTTCCTTACTAGGTACCCTTCAAAAACAGTGTAGAGAGGTTCTAAATTGTGAAACTCTTCTGAAAGATAAACCACTCTTTACATCCCTTATATATCGATCCAAGGATAACACTACATTGACTGCATACAAAGTGAAGAAGTCCAAAGTAATTTTTTTACTTAGTACTCTTCACAAGACAGTGTCAATCAAACATGAGCACAGGAAATTATTACCAGAAACTGTTGAATGTTACAACAGTACCAAAAGTGGAGTGGACACATTGGACCAGATGGCAAGATATTATTCTGCAAAGTTGGGAATTCGATGTTGGCCAATGGTTGGTTTCTTTAATTGTCTTGATTTAGCAGCAATAATTGCTTGGGTGCTTTTTACAGAGGTGATGGGGTTGGCTATTTCATGATGAGACTTTCTCATGCAACTAACTACCGCTCTGTGCAATTATGACAAGGAAAATTATCAGATTCAGGGTTGCCAAGTTCAAGATCGCCCTGTTCTTCTGAAATGCTGACAATGTCAAATTGGAATAAGTTGTTGTGAGAATAAATCTTCTACTATCTGCTCTTAGTGCAACAAAGTGTGTTGTGGACAACACACTCACCACAAAGTTATTTCTGTAAGATGCATATCATGCAATGAGTGACTATGCTACCTATGTATATATATATTTAGTGTGATATATATTTAAGACATATATATATAAATGTAACAACTATTTCATTTTAATTTGTGTATAATTTATATAAATGTTTTATAAATTGTTCAGCAGCTATTTTTGATCCCTGTCTTTTTTGCATATTTTAAGTCTATCTAGTGATAAAATATCAGTTCTCTTCATTTGAAAAGATACTGGCTGAGAAGTAATTTTTTCTAATTCATTTCTAATTCATTCTTTTTTAAGTAAGTATAAAGACATCTAACTATATAAATATATATCTTACAAGCATATAAACATGCAACTAATATTTCAGAGCATCAAACATTTTATAATATGTATGCTCTAAAAACTTCAGTTTATAATATAGTCTAAATGGGTTATATCAGACAAGTTAAATTAATCAAATGTCATCTGCTTTAGTTGATGTATGGTTTAGACAAATTCCAATAATATACTACTACTACTAGAGCTACATATATATCTATAAAGAAAACAATAAAATAAAAAAAGTCGAAAGGATATTGGGGTATTAATCATTAATGAAATATGTATATGCATACATACTTGCATATTAAATCTAATAGTGAAGATGAATTAAATTATATAATGGAAATGTTGTCAAGTTTGTAAAATGGAAAATACATAGTAAACTTATGCATTTTATAAAAGAAATCATATTATGCTCAATTTGTACTAAAATCCAAAATATTAGTTTTTGTTACTAGCAGAAACTGACAATATCCAACAATTTTATGATGGCATTTGAAAAATATTAAAGTTGAAGGTAAGTGGCATATTGAGCATAAAATTTTAATACCAGTATTATATCAAGGTAACATCAAATATGGTATTGTCAGTGAAAGAGGGTTCAGCCTAAAAGACAAACTATATTTTAGTGGAAGTTAAGGGTTCTCTATTTGAAGGATAAGATTCACTAATTCCTCTGGTTACAGCAGTGGCCACAGATGAGATTGATACTCAGCATAGAGAAAAAATTCAGCTCCAGAAGAAAATCAGCCTTCACAAAATAATGTCTTGTATTTGTGACAGATTTGTGACACTTACCTAGCATTTTCACCCTAAAAATGAAGTGCTCAGCTATCTGATGGGATGGCCAGCTTGCAAGACTGTCAAATGCCTAAGTGTTTCACTAAGTTTACTGTCTACAAGATAACCAGTAATCAATGTAATGTCATCTACTTTGGACAAACTGCCAGGGGTGTGTAACACAAAGCAATTATTTGAGGATAATATCTACTCATAAAAATTACAGTAACATGAAAGATTAATAATTTTATTCATATGGATAAAATTATAAATTATAAATTTATAAGCTTGGAAATTTTTCTAATAAAATTTATGAGTAAATTTAGGCCTTCCCTAAGTACTTGAAGCAACAGGTAATTTCTTTGTTTCGGCCAATTAAAATACTCTAACAAATTTATGACTATAAGCTTATAAATGTCAGTAGTAGCACAAAAATATTAGCTTTAAATTATCAGTATATGTCACATTATTATTTATCTGTATCAATCATATTATAATGTCTTCAACCAGTAGTGAAAATCAACAGCAAGTATATAAAAAAAGGTAAATTTTGAAGATGAAAACCTTTAAGGTTTTTAGACTAGCAATTTAAAATGTTAGAAGGCTGAGAAATAGACTCAGAACTACTTTACAGAGTAAATTTTTGGTTTGCATAAGCAAATCCTACTTTGTTAAAGTGTTCTGGTAAACAACCTACTTGACTGACAATGCCCTGTCAATGAAATAATAGTGTCATGGAAATGGAAAGGAGTGATTAAGGTGACTAATTATTAAGTATTTACCAAGTGCATACTTTGGCCTAATAATGTAATTCACACATTTAAATAAAAGATAACCTTTTAAGATGACAATAAATCCAAGTAGAGATTTTGATTATTAATCAATATATAATTTTTTTTAAGAAATGCAGTTAACAATCAGCAAGCACAGCTTGTACAAACTTTATTTAATAGATGTATCTCTCTTTTAAATTTTTGATTCATTGGGCAATTTTTGTTTATGAATTACAATTACTTATAAAGACTGTTTTCTATAAAAAAATATTGAATAAGGTTAACTGAAATACACAGTTATAATGGTATACCCATAAATTAATATGTATAGAAAGGTCTATACATACATTACATTCTGTGCATCTTTTCTACACATGTCATTAAATCTCTCAAAAGTTATCTATTTTCAAGCCTTTAGTTAGTTTAAAAATATAATTTCATGGTTATATTGCAGAGGCATATTTGTTGTAGAATACAATAAGTGTCTGCAAGTTGCACCAAAACTAATTAACTTCAAATAACCCCACAAACATCTATACTGTGTAACCAATGAATATGCTCTAAAGGTCAATTAGAGGAGTCCCTCACTTGCATCATTATGCTATATATGTGAGACAACAAAAAGTCCACATATTTTGCCTCATATGATATATACCTTGACTATGTAATGTAATGATTACTCACTTTAACAAAAACTATAGCTCCTAATTATTTGCTCATATTTGGGAGAGTATTGTGCTACTGAGTTTATGAGTACAATATTTATGAGTTATTTGCTCATAACATTTATGAGCTAATAACTCCTAAGTTGGTGTTATAGTCCCCAGGTCAATTAGATCCAGGATTATTTAACACAAAAATGTTATCCTTGCATGTTTTTAAACATGTATTTCCATGATAATCACTGATTTTAAGTGGGTCATTGTTGACAAACAAAGAAACCTTACATGCTGCATTGCATCAGTCTCTATTCATTGGTTTAATTTCTGGACAACTAATTAATGGATGTGAGGACATTTTTATATCCTACCTGTGCACTGACAATGTTACTCTGTATATTTCCTTTTCTTTGTTATTATAACTGGTTATATATATATCTTAATACTTAGTCAAGTTATTATTATAGTAATCAATTGATTTTAAATTAATTTTGTTTACTACTGCTTTTAATTAAAATTATACAATACAACTTTATCTATTATATAATCTGAGTTTTAGTCTTTCCTGTATATAATCAAAATTTCTTTATATTTTTCAGTTTTATTACTAATGATGATTATACAAAACCTCTAATAATTCCATTTCTTTATTTCTAACATAGATAGGCAATATATACACAATATTACATATAAAAAAAGAGAACAAAGAGCTGGCTGCAAATGTATAGTAAATTTATTAACTACAACATTTTTAGGTTAAACCTCTTAGTCATGTAGACTGACTGATAACTGCATTTGAGAGAAAGGTAGAAATATGTGAAGAGGATTATAATCAGATTATGATAATTAACAGTGTGCTTTTTTATTTTACCTTTGTCCTCAGCATAAGCCCCACATTTTTATTATCATCACTTTATACAAGCTCAGTAACTTTGTTATAACAGTTTACTTGTATCCTCCCACTTTGCTGTATTTTATATGCTCTGCACTTTAATATCATTATTATTATTATTATTATCATTTGTATATTTAACTGTGTACTTTTATTTTATTTTACCTTTATCTCCAGCACATGTCCCCATATTTATAGGCTTATACTAGCTCAGTATCTTTGTTATAACAGTTTACTTGTATCATCTGACTTTGCTGCTATCTACAGGGTTCATTTTTTGGAAAAACCCAGCTGCTGACTTTTTGGAAGCTTCTGCTGTCTATAAATATTTTAATAACCAGATGCAATGAATTGTGCCTATAGTATAAGAAGAGTATATTATTCATTATTGACCAATGACTTGGACAAATTCATTGTTTGAGAAAGTTGCAGTCAATAATTGCTGATGTTGTACTACTCAAAGGTCTGAATGTTG